>JAKCOX010000044.1:791174-1026821 GCA_022605575.1 Laterallus jamaicensis coturniculus | reverse complement strand
GGTCCCTTCCAACCCCTACAATTCTGTGATTACTCTGAGGTGGGGAGATAGAGCTTGTTGAATAAAACTTACTCGCAATCCTAAAACAACAAGGCACTGCACTTTAGGTAAGAACCAAACATAAAAGCCTTTTGTTGTTTTCATCCCTTTTCGGCTGAGTAAACAATGTCTGTCTTTGAAGAAGCTATTTCTGTGTCGTTTTAATCAGCTGCTAGTCATGGGGGCTCTGGGTGGAAAAAGGTTTCCCAGTACCACACTTAGTTAGGCCCTTTAGATTTTCCCTAATTGGGGAAATAAAGGGGGATGCATTACTAGATTATTCCCTCCAGAAAAATAATTTCTTTAAAAAAAAACCAAGGAAAAATAAAGGCGAGTCTGCCACTGGGGGGTGCAGGGATGCTGGGCTGCCACAGCAGCTCCAGTGCAGCTTGCCTTGTAATTATGACAGCTGGATTCTTGGTTGTAAAACAGAGATAAGCAGTAAAATTAGCACCGTTGCGGAGAAGCAGCACATTAGTATCAGGGAGCTTTGTTAAGGCTTCCTAAATTTCCACTATCTCTGTACTGATAGCAGAACAACTCTTGAGGAGAAAAAGAAGTATTTTCTTTCCAGGGGGGTGGTTCTTTCAGGGAGAGATCTCCGGCATGGAAACCGACGTGCAATATACAACTTGCTGTAGCAAGTTAGTGATGCAATCACAGAGTACCTCTATACAGCAAAAGGAAGGTATGGCTGTAGTCCATGTGCCTGCTCCCAGCTGAATTATAGCAGCACACACAGCAGCGAAAGTTTTGGTGAATGCTACCAGCTACTGCATGTTCACAGAGATCTGTGGGACTAAAGACTGTGCTAACGTATCTTCTCTGGTAGTGTGGGCTTCATCAGTGTAGGGGGGGTAATTTTTTTTAATTACTATTATTTCTCCATCCTAAGATGCTGGGTGATTTTGCTGTGCCCCACTGCTGGTAGCTGAGCATCACCAGAGAAGCTCACGCCTCCGTGATGGGTGAAGTGCCTGCTTGGTGCATGCACCAGTGCTCTGGGATTCAGGATGAAAAATGCTCTTGACCAAGGTGTGGTATTTCTGTCAATTTCATAGCTTTACCACTGAAAATTTAAAAAAAACCCAAACCAAACAACAACAACAAAAAAGCCTTGATCCTTTTAATTCTTTCTTGGCCATGCAATATATTTAAATTGAGATGCTGAACAATGTCAGAGAAACGCGATTAACTGCAAACTCAGATGTAAAGCTAAAGCTGTAGGGAAGGGCTGTCACCCTGCCACTCACAGGCATTTAATGGCAGACAAAGGGCTTGTAAAATGAAATCCTGGGTACTACTTGAGATGCTAGGCAGAGCAGCCAACAGGTTAGACGACTTAATGGGTCACTTCCACTCTTAATTTCATGATGTCTCTCCTTGTTGTTATGCAGCTTGCCCGGACGTTCAGGTTCTGTCTACAGAAATGCTTCTCAACAGCTGAATGCTGCTAAGTGCATTCTTCTCACTCAGCAATTGCATTAACATTTAATATAATATTAATATGGGCTCTTTCACTATGAGGGCATGTAGAGGGGATGCAAATTACAGATATAAAGTGTCTGAAGAGGGTTTTGACTCATGATTGTGCAATTAGTACTTATTTCACTCTTGTGCCTGTATATAGGCCCGGGGGGGTGGGGGGGAGAGGGGGAGAAGTGGTCTGACATGGGACCTCCCCATCCTCTACCTTTCTCTGCCATTTCACCACGTCGTGCGTCCTTGCTTTGGTCTCCTTTCAGTTACGGGCGGGATGATATCCTACCTGGGGAGGGAGGTGGAAGGATGGCCGTTCACATTTCATCTAAGTTCCCTATCCGGCTGTTGAGAAAGGGTTTTAAGTCGGCAGCTGAAGCAGTGCACGAGGCAACACCTGCAAGACAAAAGTTTGTGGAGGGTAAAAATTACCTCTGCGAACCGCGCCGCCCTGCCTCCATCCCCTAACAGAGGAGGGCAGCTACGCCCAGGGCCAACAACTGCATCTCGACGCACAGCCTGTGGCGGAAGGGAGGGCTGCAGGGGTGCAGTCCCGACCCCGAGGCCACCGTCCCCGCGAACTGAACCCGCGTAAGGGGTAAAGGGGCACACAGCGCCCTTCGCGGGAGAAGCTCGGGCAGAAGCCAGCGCCATGCCTCCCTGCCCTCCCTCGGTCCCAGCCTCGCCGGTCTACTTCATCTCCACCACCGCCTCGCCGCCGACCCCCGCATCCCCCCGCGCTGCGGCGGGAGGGGGGGGGGGGAGGCGCGGCCGGGGTGGCGGGGAGGGGGAGGCGGAGCAGGTGCTAGGGTGTGCCGGGCAGCACCGCCTGCCGCCGGCGCCTCCTCCCATCCTCACCACCCCCTTCTCTCCACACACACACCCCTTTCCCCGAAGGAGCCGGTCGGGTCGCACAGAGCGGGAGCGCGGCGCGGGCAGAGCGGCCGCGGTCGCGCAGGAGGAGGCGGAGGAAGAGGAGGAGGAGAAGGAGGAGGAGGAGGAGGCGGCGGCGGCCCGCCCGCGGGACGGAGGCGGCCGGCCGGGCCATGCTGGAGGCGCGGCGGCACCTGGCGGGCGCGCAGAGCCGGCGGGCGGCGGGGCAGCCTCCTCGCCGCTGCTAGGGCGGCGGCAGCGGGAGCCGCGGCGGGGGCTGCGCTCGGTCGGGGGCCGCGCCGCGCCGGGAGGGACCTTCTCTTCTCTTCTCATCGCCTCGCCGGGCGGAGGCGCCGCCGCCGCCTCTTTCTTTCGGCAGAGGCAGCGCGTCCGTGGAAGGAGAGGACCATGAGCCGCACGGTGCTGGCCTGGCTGGTGCTCTGCGGGAGCCTGGCGGTGCCGCGCCTCGCCCGAGGTGAGGGGACGGGGGCCGGAGGGGACGGGGGTCGGTGCAGCTCCGGAGCTCTCACAAAGTCGGAGCCGAAGTGCGCGGGGGGACCGGGGAGGCGCGACCGGCGGGCGGCTCTCAGCCGGGTGCCTCCGTTCGGGGCTTGCCTTTTATTTTTAATTAAGGAGGAAAAAAAATACTTATCTCTACATTTTAAACAGAAGCCGACGAAAGATCCATCCTCAGACATGTTCTGTTTTGAAACTACGCTTAATTAGAGGGGAAAGAAATGCCGTGAGAGCTTAAATGTAATCCAGATGAGCGGCTGGGAAGATTTAATAATATCCGCAGAGCTGTCCACATCTCTTTTCCCTTCCTCTTCTTCCCCCCCCCCAACCCCCCCATCTCCCTAAACCTTCCCCAATCACCAGTCTTCATTTTAATTTGAAGGCTCTTAGCTCTGAGCCGGAGATCCAGCAAACCGCGGAAACAGTTTGCAAACACGTTCGAGGGCTTTAGCATCTCGGCAGCAGCGAGCAGCTCTTGTCAGGCGACCCTTTTCCTGCCTCCCTCTAAACTAGGGCATCTCCATCTAAAATAACCAACGGCGCCTTCTTTGTGCATCCCTTCAAAAAGAGAAAACCCCACACCAAACAACACTCTCCCCAACCCCCCTGCCCCCCCCCCCCCCCCCAAAAAAAAAATCCCAACCCAAAACAAACCGCAAACGCTATCCCAAGGAAAATAACTTTGGAGCTCTTCAAGTTCTCTCCGTTACTGTTAATTAGAATAATAATTCCGTGCAGGCTAGATGAGTTTTCAGTCCTCGCATTAGAAACAAAAAAAAAAAAGTTGCCGGAGCTCGACTTGCAACGAACTGAACGTCGTGAGGCTGGTGGTGATGGGGGAGGACCGGCTCCACGGCAGCTTGCTCTTGTTAACTCGAAGGGGCCGGGTGGGGAAGGGTGTTCACCTGCATCCCGTCCCGGGCGCTCCGGATGCCTCCCCGGCTCTCCCCGCCGAGGCAGCCGCACCGCCTTCGGGGAAGGGACTGGGTCCCCGGCACCGCCGTCGGTCCCCTCCGCATCGCCATCACCCCTTCTCCCCTCGGCACGAAACCCTCCGTGGGTTGCCGCCGTCCCGCCGTGGGTTTTCTCCGTGCCACCCCCTACCCGCCGAGCCTTTCCGCCCTCTGTTAGCTCCAGACGCGCCGGGGGCTGTCGGCGTCCCCCCCGTGTGACAGCCGGGCTGGCGGGAGTCTCGGGGTTGGGGACCCTCTTACAGTCCTGTCGGTCTGCTCCCGGAGCTCAGTAGAACAAACTGTCATCCTAGTGAGTAAAGGAATGTTTCCATTGACTTTTAGACCCATTCCTGTCATTATTCACTTTAGGGTTTGGTTGGGTTTTTTTATTTATTTATTTTAAGATGAAACCGATGTATCAGTAGCATTGAATATTTTATTAGCTCTTAAATTATTAATCTCCGTGGCTTCTTAAAATCCAATAATGTTCACACAGTTGCAGCGAGCATGTGATAGCTTATGCAATATGTCCTTGTACCTGCAGTTTATGTCCGAAGTCTTCCCAAGCAAAAGGTACTGTTATCTACCACAAAAGTCTGGGGCTTGCGTTGGGCTTCGTGTTGGGCTTCGGTGGGGCTTCAAGTGGCTCATGTCTGAAGCATCCTTCTCATTTAAGTCTACAGTCTTGCCACGTTTTTAGGTAACTTCAGAGAACTTCACAGATTTTTCTAGTAGGAGCGAATTAGGGAGGAAAAGATTAATTTGTTATCTGATTGCTTAAGCTGTAATTGTGCTGTTAAAGGTTTGTCCTTGGCTTTCAGAATGAAACAGAAGAAAATGATGCAGTCTCTTTTTTTTTTTTTCTTTTCCCTTTTTTTTTGCTGAAACAGAATAAAACACTGCTTGACAGGTCTGATATACTGGGTTAATTTTCCTCGCTGTCATAACGTTTACTTTTAATAGATCCTCTCGAAGTTATGATGACTGTAAGCACTGTAAGTAACAGACTCTTCAGAGAGCAGGTTTTGAACAGTACGAAACTTTCTGTGCCTTGTTTTGAACATTACTTGCTGATGAGTCCATTTGCATATCGGTGTGTAATGAAAACCTATGGTAGTGCCAGTTCTCCCCTGTCTTCTTTTGGGGTGAATTCCATCTGCAGATTAAAGTTAAGTCATATGGTCAATTTCTGACCTGTGCGTCAAATCTACTGTTAAAGAAATACACCGACTGCTTCTTTTATTTGAGCTCTGAAAAATATCGATGGTGATCAAAATCCTGTTTATCCATCATACCTTGAACACCCTCATTTGCTTTTTGTGTTTGAAACGCGCAGCATATCAGCAAGTGGGTTTTTTTTCTTCCTTCTTTAGAAGGAAAAAAAGAGACGGGGAGAAAGAGAGAGATTGTAATGATGAGGATGATGAAAAAGTCATCTCAATGGAAGACTGGAATTTTCTTCTTTGGGGCCAGTCTGTTAAATTTGCAGTCTCATCCACTGTAACAGGAGTTTGAACTTCAGAGAGATGTTTATATGTATGTGTGTGGTGAAACCGGGCTTCAAGGGTGCAGTGACTTCTACTCCTTAGTTGGCAAGAAAGATGCAAGTGCATTTTTAATAAGGAATATCCTTTTATATGCATTTCACAACAGCTGTAAGGTTTCACATTTGCTGTTGTTGCTGTTCCTTGGTCAGATTTGAACGGAAGCCAATCTGATGTTCAGCTTTGTAGAGGACAGACAGTAACTACAAGAGTGACTACAGAGACTACAAGATACTATTTTAGGTGGAAGAAATATGTTTCATCTCATAGATGATAAAAGATGGCTTCTGGGTCTTCCTGTGTGGGTTTTTTGGGGTTTTTTTTTTGTAGGAACAAATAAGCTAATACCTTTCATAACAGTCAGTGAAAATTGGGATCAAATGAAATGAGAACATAATTTAAAACTGGGGTGTGTTTTAGTCCCCAGATTTACCTTGTGGATTGGGGTAAACTGATCTGCTACAGTAATGGTACTATAAGTGCACAGGAAATCAGTGTATTCCATGTCCACATGTTAAACTCCTTGCAACGGGATCTTCTGAAGATTTGCCAGTTGAGTTTTCTTTGTTGTGAAGCTGATCCTTAAACTGTATCATGCTTTTTCACTTAGGTTGTTGCTGAATCTTTCTGTGAGGTTGGCCTAAAAGTGGTATTGACATTGCCAAAACCAGGAAAATATATTTCTTTATTTTATGACTGTGTCCTGTGAGCCTGAGATAAAATATTTCTCAACATTCAAGGAACTGTTTCAAAGATGTTGCTTTTTCTCCCATTACAGTGGGAACTTTCACTCTCTCTGAGGCTTAGAAGTTACTATAAAGCCTCTTTCTGCAGCTGGAACAAGCTGGAAGGAGTAGAAGTGATGAGAAACAAGAGAGGTAAACTGTAGCATTGTTCTCATGTAAAGACTGAGGAGATCACAGGCACTTTTAAAGACCGAGATTCTTCTGTTTTACCAAATGCCTTTGCATCTGCTTCTGTACAAACTGCTGACAGTGTGACCCTGCATAATGATTTTCACTGTTCTTTTAACAAATTACATTTGTATTCAAATTGATTTTCCATGACTGCTCATATAGCCTCCAGAAAGCGTATAGCAGATACACTATTGCATCCTGTACGTGTCTGGTCAGCCTAGGACAGAATTTGATGTCAAACCATCTATTGTTATAACTGGAATTAATAGTCCTGGTAGCTGTGTGGGGTTTTTTTAACTGTCCGACTTCCTTTCTCTGCCCTTTATGTCTGTATCCTTTATGTCTTTATTTTTCAAAGGATGTACTTCATATGAGGTTGTGTATCAGTGGTAACACAGTGAAAAGGGACACTGTCTTTTCTTCCCTCCTCCACGTTTTTCCAGTCACTATCCAGTTGAAAACCACAGAAACAATCCAGTTTGAAAGTTATTTCAGAAGACAGTCTCTTTTTATTAAGGGCTTGATACTTATGCCTTGAATTACCCGTCTATACAGAACATGTGCATAAAGCAGCAACAGCAAACTCACAGCCTGATACCTCTTCAGCATAGGTAAAGATACCTGGAGAAGTGACATTTAAGAAATCACAAGAGTCAGAAATAAATCGATCTTGTTCTCAAATGCATTGTGAGTCACATAGGAGTTAGCAGATTGCTGTTTCCCCCCACCTTTTAAAAGGTTTTTACACAACATTTCAAACTTACGTAAGCCACGGAGCCAGGAGTGTTTCTGAAAACTTGGAGGATGATCAACAGTGTATATATATTTGGGTTCTTTATAGCGTGCTTGAAGCCTGCCTGCCTCAAGTTTGAAGGAATGTGGGTTGAACATCAAAACAGTATTCATATATTTCAACTTTAAAAAACAGATTCACGGTGAAGATAAGAGTTTAATCTTTCTTGGCCAGACAATATACCGGAGAATGAAAGATGAGTTAAAGGATTCAAACACAAATAAGGGTTGAAAGAACCTTAGCATGAAGGTGTCTCCTATTCAAGGACCTAAATACATTTTCCATTTGAAGGGAGCAAAGGGAGGAAGTACTGGTATAGCTAACATCAGCCCAATTTCAGTGTGTTACATCAGCCTGAGGAGTAAGTGCTAATGGGTCTGCTTCCTTCTTTATAAGAGACTGAAGTTGTGCAATGTCTTACCTTGGAGGAAGAGCTGCTTGTTATGTGTAATGACGGTCTGGTATTGCTAATTTTCTAATCATAAGTCTGTGGGGAGTGAAGCAGTTTTTATACCCATTGGTATTGCAGTGCCAGAGCGTGGACCTGTTAGGAAACTGTAATTCCAGATCTGGATGCTAGATATTATTGAAAGCAGGGGCCAAACTAGCAGCTGAAGTGTCCCAGAAATGCGCAGGCACAGAATCTTGTGCATGTCTTTTCATGGTTTCATGATTTTACCACATTTCAGTCTTGCTGTCATGGGAATATACTTATGAATTGTTTTGTTTTGTGGGGGTTTTTTCCATTTGTTTGTTTGATTTTGGTTTTTTTTTCTCTCTTTAATCAGCAAGCTGTGTTACCTTGCATCACAGTAGGGGTGTTCTATTTTAATTTTTAAAAGCTGAGAAATGAAACAGGCTATGGTTATCTAATAAGCTAGCTAAGTTAGCTAATAATTGTGTTATGTGGCATATGAGTGGATGCATTATCACATGAAACACGTGAAAACAACTCATTTTTACATAACATATAGTGCCTATATCATGCATACTGTACTGTGGGTATATCCCCACTTTAGATAGCATGGAGAGGAATTGCATTCACTTCTGTGCCACACATCTAGTCTGATGGCTTGGGTAGTGTCAGAAAAGGCTTCATTGCTCTATGAATTCAGGATGCAGAGCTCTGTATTTCAAGTCAAAACTCATTATATTCAACAAAAGCAGTGAACGCCTAAGGCTGTTTCCTGAGTTTCCCAATAGTATTCCTCACTCCACCCCCCCAAACTTTTTAATAAGGGGCTACTTGTAGAAAAGGCTTTTTGTGACTAAGAGTTTGGTGAAGTTGTTTGAAAATACAGAAGTATTAATTTGCCTATGCTGTTCAGATAGAGAATCCTGGAGTGTCTTAACTGTACCACTCGTGGCAGCAGAACATCAGATTCTCTGTTTTAGGAGTCAGGATTTGAACCACAGTGTTTAAAGCAGTAAACTCGAGTATAGGGATGATGACAGGGAGGAGCAGCAGATGGATAAGCAGGCGCAAGATCTGCTCTCCTTGCACAAAGCCCAGGCAGGAGCTTTGTGCATCCCGACGGGAAACTACCGGTGTGAGCGAAGGATCATCCACGGCTTCGGTTTCAGGGGGTGATGTGTGACCTTGGAGCCCACACAGGGAACAGGGAGGGCAGCCAGCTCATTGTTGCCCTTCACCAGAGGAGGAGGTGGGAGGTTTTGGTATGGGTGATCCCTGTCACCTCTCATCCCGGGTGGTGTGTGGGAGAGCAGAGACAGGTCCGGAGGTGTAACCTGTCTGCGTCAAGAGGTGACTCCTGATGAAAGCTATTGAGAAATCTGCCAGCAGAAATACTTTCACCAGAGTTCTGCACATAAAACAAGAGTTTTAACAAGTCATCAGCCTGCCCAGTCCTACTCCGGTGTTTGGCTTGCCCATCTAAGACATGGACGGCGTGGGTTCATGAAACAGCTCAGAATATGGATTTGAAAATTCTTATTTCAGTGCAGAGCAGGACTTTGCCAGCGTTTTGCAGACAGCCCCCTCCTTCCTCTTCCACTCCCCTTGCAAACCGTTTTTTCCCTTAATTACTTCTAGTTCTAACCAGCATTTGTGCACTGCCAGATTGCAGCCCTGCTGTAGGATAAAGCTGCTGTGCAGGCACAGAGGGCTTTTTTCTGGGTGCGTGTCTTCAAGTATTCTGACAAGAGTAACTTTTTGACAGGGACCAAAAAAAACCCAACCCAACAACCCCACAAGCCCCACCAACCTGCAAGAGATGATTGCTTTACCAATTTTTATCTGCAGTAATTTTATTTGCCACGCTTCTATGTAGGGAGGCTGGCAAAATTTCCACAAAACCCTCTTTTTTTCCTATCATTGTCAAGATGCTGTGTCAACCTGTATAATTATGGAGAGCTGTGACAGCAGTGCGTAAATAACAGTAATTTCTGCCATCTGATTACTCATGTCTTAGGTTTCTACAATAGTGAAGCTACAACAGACAATATAGGAAGTAATTTTGGCTAAGACTTACATATGCCATGTGTGAGTGTGAAGAATGGAAAATAAGAGACATTTATTTTATTTTCAATGCTTATGTTTTTCAGCGCGTCTCTTCCCTCATGTACGACAGCCTCTATCACTGCTGGATATCATTGCACACAACCAGCCCTTTTAATCCAGGCTTCCTCTCTGATTATTCTCCATTACGGTCCCATAGGCCATGCTGTTTTAATCTGTTTGCCAGGGATTTGGGGTTTTTTTTGTTTTCTTGTTAAGTGTTACGTTTGCAGACAGTGGCCTGGGCTCTGAGGCTGACTTTTCTTTCTTTTTCTCACACCCTTTTGCAGCTTGGCCATTTGAAATAGAGATGGAGAAGATACTATTTGCAGTGCAACTTGTCAGATTCCTTACTTGTGTGAGAAATTGTGCAGGATTGCCTTACAAGGGCTCTTCTAGGTTAAAACCAGAGACCTAGTAGCTGATTGCGTTCAGATACTATTTCAGAATGATTTCAAAACCACTGAATGTCCATTTGAACAATTTTAAGGGAAGATTAGATTAATACCATGAATAGTGTATAGTGTGGATGGGGAAATGATGTGCTGTTGTGGGAAGTAGCTAAAATGATCTAGTAGTTCTCTTCTATGCTACACTATATATATTTCTTTAATGATGGTTTTGGCTAATTTCTTTGATGCCTATTTTATGGCTTACTTTTTTACCTCATACAAAATGATGCATCATTTATAGGTAGTCCTTCAGAAAAAAGATCAACCCCTTTAATAAAGGTTTTCATTTTCCTGGGTGTGGTCATGCCCATCCTGTTGTAACCTCTTTCTTCAGCAGGCTTCTTTTTAACCTGTTGGTTCAGGTGTATGTTTCAGAAACCTCTCTAAGAAATGCTGCATTTTTGTACTGTTGCACACTTACACATACTCTTACACCCTGGTTCCTTCCTACAGTGATTTTACTTAACAGAATCACCGAATTTCAAGGTTAGAAAAGACCTTTAAGGTCATCAAGTCCAACCGCTCCTGTCCTTGCTAAACCGTATCCCTAAGTACCTGATCTTCCCTAAGTAGCTGATCTACCCGTCTGTTAAACACATCCAGGGAAGGTGACTCAGCCCCCTCCCTGGGCAGCCTGTTCCACTGCCTCACAACTCTTTCACTGAAGAATTTTTTTCTAACATCTAATCTGAACCTGCCCTGGCACAGCTTGAGCTCATTGCCCGTTGTTCTATCTCCTGTCACCTGCCTGAAGAGACCATCACCCACCTCTCTACACGCTCCTTTCAGGTAGTTGTAGGTGGTGAGAAGGTCTCCCCTCGGCCTCTTCTCCAGGCTAAACATCCCCAGCTCCCTCAGCTGTTCCTCATAGGATTTGCCCTCCAGCCCCTTCCCCAGCCTGGTTGCCCTTCTCTGGACTCTTTCAAGGACCTCAATGTCCTTCTTATGGTGAGGAGCCCAGAACTGGACCCAGCACTTTAGGTGTCGCCTTACCAATGTTGAGTACATGGGCACAATCACCTCACACTCTTCTTTAGATGTGGGTCTTGTGGTTCAGATGATTGCTAAAGTCATAGTGGACATCAGAGAGGAACCAGTGAAAGGGTAATTAAAGTAACGTCAGACATACTTGGGCATGCAGTCTCAGAGATGTATCTCTTCTTTCATAAAATCAGTTGGGGGAAAAAAATCAAAGGAACACTCCGAGTAATGACCATGAAATCAGCTGGAGGAAAGTATGGTTGGTTTTGTACACTGGCTTTATGTGTAGACTACATCTATGTTGTTTCACACAGCAAGACCAGTTACTACTCTAGCATGCCTCAGCATCCTTCAGTATACTTTAATAAATTTTTTGCTAATAGGCATTGGAAATGCTCAGTATGAGTAAAGATTAGCAAGAAGGCGCAGTGAAAGGTGTGCCTCTGACATGGGTCAGAGCCTTCTTGACACAGAGTAAACCAAGGGTCTAGGCAATAAGAAGCTTAATATGTATCCCTAGTCTATTACTCCAAAACATCAGCTGAGATGATCAGCCCTGCCATGTGATACTTGACAGTATGGCCAAGCCCATCTAATTGCTCTTTGTTGCTGACCTTACCCTAATTTCATCACTGGTGATGGTTTTAGTGATAAAAACCATAATTTCTATGCCATGCTATTTACCTGATAGTTTAGCTTCTTGGCATAACTGGGAGCAGGACTGGGCAAGGCCCACCTCTGGTTGAATGGTGATGGGAAGAGGGAGGAAGGTGTCTGTTAGATGGATTTCTCAGTCACAGCTTGCACATTTTTTGGCAAGAAATAAATTTCTGGAGCTACCCTCCAAGTGGTTGCTGGCTGTCAGTGTGTGACTATCCCAAGTCTGTTTTTCAGGTGGACTTAAACCATTCTGAGCAGCAAAACAAGCTCTCTTGCTCCCCCACACTATCCTAAGGCACGGAAAGCCACATTTCTCTGTGCCTTCTGTGCAGCCATATATAGCACTGTGGAAACCAGGTACAGAAATCAGACCTGTGAATATGCATTTCGTTCCTGCTTGCATTACCTTGCCATGGCTGTAGGGCAAAGGATCAAATTCTGCATTTCTCATCCCATCTCCTAGTCCTGAGGACCCGTGTGCTGCGTCACCATCCTGGGGCCAATCAAATGTTGATTAACTATACTGTCCTGGTAGGTTTTTTCAATGAGGACAGATTTCAGTGGGGTTTTTTCCCCCTAATTGTTTTGTGCCGAATATTTATATTGTGTATAAAGATCTCTCCATGGCCGTGCAGGGAAGGTGAAGCTCAGGAGCTCTCCGTGAGGTCTTGGTGAAGCTGAAGGAGCTGCCTTTGCGTTCAACTTTGGCTTATTTCTAAGCAAATACACTTCTTAAAACTACGATGAGTAGATGTGGTTCTGGCTTCTCCATTCAGACCAGCTGAAGGCCGAGCAGGAGGAAAGAAACGAAAATGAATGAGTAAAGTCATTACATGATTCAGTTACCTCAGGAGGAAAAACAGGAAGCTCCTTAAACTATTAACATACTTTTTTTCAGTTGTTTCATAAGGTCTTATGTGTATGTGTGAGTGCTGAATAGGGCAGCAGGATTCAGCTGCACAAAGCCTCGTCTTTCAGCCAGTAAACAACCTGATCAAGAAGTGTTCTGACCTTCCCAAGTAGCAATGCCCCTTTAGCCCACCACCACACACCAGCCCTGTGGGACCTGTGTCTTTTCCTAGTGTTGGAGACCAGTGGTTGACTAATTTTGACCAGTTCATCTGCTGCTTGATTTCATTTATTTGATAGACAAGTTTTGAATATTTTTATTTTTTTTTTAGTTTGTTTAAATTATTTCTTGTAGAAAATGAATGGTTAAACGTAACTAAACTGCATTGGTTTCTTTTCCAGTAATCAGTTGTGGTTATGGCATTATACTTGTAGAAAAATCTGAACTGAATTTTAAATCCCAGCTGAAAATTTCCTTTTAAGGAAGAGGAAGGAAGAGGGGACATGCCAGAAGTATACCGCAACTGCACTGGGATAAAGATGGGTCTGATTAAATTATTATCAGTTTTTTGAATTGGCTTTTCCTATAGATCACATCCTCCAGATCACATCCTCTAGATTCTCTGGATCACATCCTGTAGAACTGTAAAAAGAAATACAAGTAGTATTCCTCTTTTACCTTTTTTTTAAGATTCAGGGAGCTACTCTTGCACCCTATACTTGTGCTAGCCTGGCAGATAATCATAATGCCTTGTGCTATCGTCTTTCATAGCCATCTTCTTTTCTCTTGTGTCACACCAAGCCTGCTTTGTTTTGCTTCCCCCTTTCTTCTTGAAGTGCCTATGCCTTCCAGACGATACAGAGAGCATCCCTGAAGTCTGAAAACAAAGGTCAATGCATCACACAGAACCTTTAAGAGACATAATGAGATCTGATGACTTATGTCTGCTAAAAGCTCGGATGTTAGGTCTCCCGTAGTGCAAGCCCCTGTACTGCCAGCATTGCTGCTGCTGGCACACACATCTCAGTGTGTGTGTAAGGAGTGCTAGCACACTGGTACTGTTTACCCAGAGAGTTGCAGGGGTCTCACAAACAGGTAATCACCTGGAATTGCTGTTTCAAGGAGAACTCTCAGTTAATGTTATTCAGAGCTCTCACTTTATTACTGTATATGGAAGAGATTTTTAATTTCTTTCTCATTTTCAAAATGAGGCATTAGAAGCTTTTAAAAATCCGAATTGCAAATGCCCAGTCTGTTTACAGCATGGTATATGTGTTTTGTAACAGTTGGAAAATTTTTTAAAAGCCTTTAATACAGGATCTCAGAACAGACTTTCTGTAGAAAAAGCAGCTTCAAAAAGGGTATAGTTTTGTTCTGCCCCATTTTCCTGTTAAGATCCAGCAGTAAAATTACTGAAGATTTTAGACATATTACATCTGTTCTTTGAAAGAGAACAGCATAAAAGACATAAAATTACTGTTCTAGTAGATTACAAGCTGTAGTGTATATCTGCTGAAATTGGCTTTATGGAAGCTGCTTCTTCTACATTGGTGTAGTTTAAAAATAAAATACTAACTTCTTCTGTGTCATACCCTCCCTGAGCAGTGGAATAACTCTGCATCGCGTCTGCTTTTTGGTCACAAGGCTTTGGGAGCAGACTGAAGAATGCAGATGGACATTAGTCTACCAGTGACTGATCAAGGAGTAGGGTCATAGAACCACAGAATCCTAGAATCTCCTGAGTTGGAAGGGACCCATAAGGACCATCGAGGTCAACTCCTGGCTCCACACAAGGCCTGCGAAGTCAGAACATGGAACTGAGTGCATCATCTAGATCCTTCTTGAACTCAGTCCAGCTTGGGGCTGTGACCCATTCCCTGGGGAGCCTGGTCAGCCTGTATTGACCCCCCCTCTCAGTAAAGAGGGTCATTTCTATACCACGTATTTCCTATTGCTGTCTGAGTGAAAAGGGACAATATTTACTCCTCTTTTAAGGCAGCACAGATTCTTTAATTTCCTGTTGGAAACAAAGACTTGGAAGAAATTGTATCTGCATGGGGTTTGTGGTATATTGCCAGTGTTGTTCCTGGAATAACATAGATGTGTCACCATGTGATCCTGTTGGAGCTTGTGGGTAGTCTGGTTATAAATGCCAGTGGCATGCATTATCAGTGGGATGTATTAGCTGGCGATGATGATACATTACTATGTCATTTCTGTGGTGGCTTTTGGCTTCCTCTCACATCAGTAACTAACACAGGACAGACCTTATGTTCCGCAATGTCCACCAAAATCTGTAGTGTGATGGTGATGTTTGTAGACAAAACAAGCTTCTGCATTCAGTACAGCTATATCAGGCTTTCAGAAACTTTTCTGGAAGCATTTCTCGACATTAGAAATTACTATATTTATCCTTGGTATCTGTGGAGTGACCTAGTTTGTTTATCACTGACAACCTTGAATTTTTAGACTCTTGTACTCTTGTCTGAGAAAGTAGAGAAGTTGGTTCTTGGTTTGCTGCTTTTTTTTAGGTTTATTTTGGTTTGTTTTTCTTTCTCTGGTGGGAAGAGGTGTAATTCTCCTTTGTTTTCCTGGATTTCTTGTTTATTCAAGTTTGAGGCTTTCATGAGGTGCTACTTTCTTCCTTTGCACAGAGGTTTTACGTGGAATTTCCATCTTTTCTTGGAGCTCTTCCGAAAAATTGAAAGCTTTTTAATGTTTCTGAAAATTATCAGTGTTACAAACCATAATGGCCAAGGACTAGAATCAGCTGCAACCACAGTACACTCAGGGAGGGAGACACAGACAAAAGGCTTCACTGTGTCAAACACAATGGTACTTAAAAGTGGTTTTCATGTTGCAGATTTATATCGTATATTAACCCATTGCTTATTTTCTCTATTATTTTTATCCCTTTTTCTTTTTCATTCTTAAATGATGAACTGACTTGGACTTGGGGATTTTTGATTTTTCACTTGAAAGGACTAATCCAAACTTGTTGAAATTCTGTTGTTCTTCATATTTAACTCTTTCAGGGGTATGAATTTCCCTGTTTTTTCTTGTTTTGAATAATGCAAAAACACCTCTTGTGAATACAGCAGAGTGACTTTACACCAGAGCTTCCTCTAGATTAATTTCTGCAGCTTTGCCAAAACTATTGTCTACATTGCAAGCTGTCACTTCATGTCCAAACTGAATGATTAAATCTTCAAATCAGATTTGTGTGGGTTTGGGGTTTTTTGTTAGTGTGTTTATTTTGTTTGTTTGTTTTATTATGTTAAAGGTAGCTTTCAATTTTATGGTTTCAGAGAACATTCAGGAAAGAGCTGTGGTAGAGCTCATTACAGAATGGGCTAAACCTCTCTGAAATTTTGGGTTGTTATATTGCATATTCAGGTTTGTACTCCTGTCTCTCAGGCAAAAACTGCCAGTACTGCATTAGGTGTGTTTGTGCCTTAATGACTGTAGGTCCCTTTATGATCTGATCTGGGGCCTTTAATCTTGGTTGCTTGCCAGCAATTACATAAAACACCTATCAGCTTTTTCAATACTAAGTGGTGAAATCATCCTTTTGCTGTAAGCCAGTTGAATAACAGTATGTGTACCTGAAATGAACACCAATGTCTTTCAGATGTAGGTGTTGTAGGTGGCCATTTACTCTTGGAAGAACATGGTTCATTTATTTTTCTGTGCCAAACAAGACTGCCTCTGGCATGGGCTGGACCAGCTACCCTGGTGAATCAAGAGACCTGGACCCAGATAAAAGGTACTGAGGGAGGATGCTGCTGTTAGAGAGGAAAATAGTAAGAGCTTAACAGGGTTTTTCAAAGACCCTACAAAGCCAACAGCTCAAGTCCTGCATTGCAAGGGAGGAGGGAAATCTAGAGAACCACCACCAAACAAACTGTGGATAGAATCTTCCATGATGCAGGAAGCTGGAAGCTTGTCACTTCTGGCATAACATCGTAGCCCTCTTCCCCACCTTGGGTTCTGCAGTTACATGTGCTGACCACATGACCAAGGAAAATGAAAAATGGAAGCTGATAACTAATTCCTCTCCAGGGAACAGAGGGACCTGTCTGCTGAGCTGACATCTTGGGTGCTTAGGTTTGGGATGCTGCATAGAGACTGTGGACAGTGATATTGCTGGGAAAGCCTGGCAGAGAAAACATGGGGTCATTGCTGAGTGGGGTGGGTGATTAGCTGTGACAGTGGGCACAGAGGAACTAAGCACTGCCATTGCTGGACCTCTGTGCTTGGAGACACAGGTGAAGAAGAGAAATAACCAGCACTGGGTAAGCATCAAGTTGGGATGACTGGAGACAATCTCACTCATGGACCAGTGGGACAAGACAGACTGCACCTGAGGGTGATGAGAGCTGGCCAGTGTCCTTGCAGGGTGAGACACACAACTTCTGGGAGGTTATGGAAATCCAGAGAGGTCTCAGTGACTGAAGAAAGCCAAATGTTGCATTCATGGGCCATGTACCTGGGCTGGCACTGGTTCTTGACATGTGCTGTTGTTCTCACATCCAATATGGGCATCAGTGGTTTGGATGGATGGACAGTGAGACAGACAAAAATATGGTTGGATGGTGGGACTCAGAGACCTGTGGTTGATAGATCGTATCAGCCTGGAGTTTGGTAACTGGTTGGACACCATCAGGGTTTGTCTGGGACCTCTTCTGTTTAGTATCAGTGGCCTGATGTGGGTGACATAATCCTTATCTGTAAGCTGATACCCAACCACAGTTACCAGTGGATGCCCTCAACAGTAGGGCTGTCACTGAAAGATGCCAGGATGGAGGAACAAGCCAACAGGACCTGTAAAAAGAGATGTACAGTCCTCTTCTGGGCAGGGATTGCCCCTGTGAGGATATGGGTGTTTAGGTTTTTGACCCCCCCCCCCACCTCCCAGTTCAGGAAAGTCCTGGATAGATGGGGGGCCAAGTCAGGGAGACCACCATGTTGGTAGGGACTGGAGCCTCTGCCTTGGAAATACAGGGACCTGCGGGACAAGGCCTGCATCAGCAGGTGATGGGGCAGCTTCAGGTACATGAGCAGCCCCTCTTTTCCTGCAGGAAGAGGTGTCAAGGAGGCAGCGACAGACACACTCACGTCAGTGGATGGCACCAGGAGAGCTGTCTTCAGAGTATGACACTTACTGCAGGGAGGTGTATGAATACTCCGGTCCCTCATTAAGCCCTGTTTTGAGTAGCTGTGTGAGATTAAGAGTGTTCAATTAGCCGTCTGCAGAATAGTGTTGGTGTTTTTTGGTTTTTTTCTTCTTTTGCCTTTCAGTGTAAATACGAAGTTTGCATCCTACATAGATGCTAGAAGAAATAAAATTCTAAGACCTACAGGGTACATCTGGTGGGTTTTGGTTTTGTTTGCTTGTTTACTTTGTAATTGCTGCTTATCATTAATAAAGTAGACTAAGCAACATTAAACAAACTGCAATTTTCAATGTTAAGGTCTTTCGGTTTGTTTTGCAGTTTTCACTTTATAGCCTTGCAGTTGTGTGGGCTGGCAATAAGAACCCAAAACTAAAGATTTACTTCCATTATTAACTTCCTTTTATGTTTGTTTATGAAATACAAATGGGAAAAAAAAAAAAGGGAAGCAGTATGTAGAGATTCTTCTTGAACATTTCCCTTCTTGAGACGGTAATAATAGAAATGTCCAATTTCCAGATTGTGACAGAAAACCACAGCTTTCAAGCATATTGGAATGAAGTTATGAGTCTGCATTTTAAAATGCAATCTGGATTTGGCGCAAGAGATCTCAGATGAAAACCTCCTGCTAGGATGATGAGATTTATAGATTTAAGATTCAGTGATCATGCAAAGAGTTTAACAACTCTGCTGATATGAGTGTTAAGGGAAGAAATTAAAATGAACTGAATTGGTGATTCATTTTGGTTACACTCTGGGGGAAGAACAGACATTTTCTAATAATTAATTATCTAATTTAAAACCTCCCTGTTTCTTGGCTGAGGTAAGAAATTAGATATTTTATATAATAAAGCAACTGATCTTTAAAACTAATGGAAAGTGCCGTTTTATTTTTCACAAAAACTATAGGCGCTTCAGACCACTGGGCTCTGCCTCAAGAAATTATTTTCAAGCAAATTAGCCAGTAAAATGAATGTACCCTGCACTAGTTTATTAATAAAAACTGTGTAAACATAGCCGATCCATATATGGCAATCGGCACAAGAAGACAAATAAAAATGTGCATAAATTAAATTGTCTTGATTGATGACCATTGATCATGAGTTGGGTTTCTCTTGGTTCAGCATGAAATGTTTCTTTTGCACGGAAAATAAAGACGTGTTGGGCGAATAAACTGGGCAGTTTTCATTGCCTTTTGATTGCCTTCATTATGAAACAAGAGTTCTCAAGAGAATTTAGAATAAAAAAGGCAAAATCTCACTACGCTGTGGATTCTGGGAGATGCATTCCAAGGTGTAAGTGTTTCGCTCTACCACAGAAGTCATCAAACAGGGTTAATTTTTCATCAAAAGGAGCATTGCCAGCAGGTCAAAGGAGGTGATCCTCCCTCTCAACTCTGGTCAGGCCCCACCTGGAATATTGTGTCCAGTTCTGGGCTCCCTGGTAGAAAAAAGACAGGGATCTCCTGGAGAGTGTCCAGAGGAGGGCTATGAAGATGATTAAGGGCCTGGAGCATCTCCCCTATGAGGAAAGGCTGAGTGAGCTGGGGTTGTTCAGCCTTGAGAAAAGAAGACTGAGAGGGGATCTGATCAATGTTTATAATTATCTCAAGTGTGGGACACAAGGGGAAATGGCCAGCTTCTTCTCAGTGGTCTGTGGGGACAGGACAAAGGGCAATGGCTTCAAGTTGGAGCACAGGAAGTTCCACACCAATATGCAGAAGAACCCAGTGAGGGTAACAGAGCCCTGGGACAGGCTGCCCAGGGGGTGTGGAGTCTCCTCTGGAGATACTCAAGACCCATCTGGATGCCTCCCTGTGCAACCTGTCCTAGGGACCCTGCTTTGGCAGGGGGGTTGGATTTGATGATCTTTGGAGGTCCCTTCCAACCCCTAAGATTCTGTGATTAACCTTCCTGTGTTTTCCTTTAATGTTTTCTCCCTGGTATAGAAAAGACAGGGACCTTCTGGAGAGAGTCCAGAGAAGGGCGACAAAGATGATTAGGGGTCTGGAACATTTCCCCTATGAGGAAAGGCTGAGTGAGCTGGGTCTGTTCAGCTTGGAAAAAAGAAGACTTAGGGGGGACCTAATTAGTGTTTACAAATATCTTAGACATGGGTGGCAGGGGGAATTGGCCAGCCCCTTTTCAGTGGTCGGTGGGGACAGGGCTAGGGGCAATGGCTGTAAGCTGGAGCACAGGAAGTTCCGCACCAACATGCGGAAGAACTTTTTCACAGTGAGGGTGACGGAGCAGTGGAATAGGCTGCCCAGGGAGGTGGTGGAGTCTCCTTCCCTGGAGATATTCAAGTCTCGTCTGGACGCCTATCTATGTAATATGAGATAGGGAGCCTGCTTTGGCAGGGGGGTTGGACCCGATGATCTCTTGAGGTCCCTTCCAACCCCTAAGATTCTGTGATTCTGTTTACACAACTGTTCTCTCCCAGCCAGATGTACCGCAGTGTGAGAGCCCCAAATTAAGGGCATGCTTTTAGTTTAACTTTTCTTTTTCTTGCTAGCATCCTGAAATAGTAGCGGTGCTGTTGATAGGGCACTGGTGGCGTAATGTGTGCAGGGCATGTAGATGCATCAGGACAGTTACTGATCGCTGCTACTCCTACTTAGTGTGTTTGGCTGCAAGAATAAGGTGGCTGGTTTTGATCTGCTGTCTTAACATCCAGTTGTGGAAGTATCCTGTTGCTGCTCCTATAATTTCTGAGCTAGAGGATGAAATTGCTTTGAACATTATTAAGGGTGACATTTTGGATAAGTAGTAAATCTCTTTTTTTTTTTTTTTCTCTAAAAAGTGAATTGAATTGCAGCAGAACCAGTGGCATGGCAGAAAGTTTCATAGCAAGTCCTTGAAGACCATGGTTAAGTTAATCTGTCTGGTTCTGTTCCCACAGTGTCTAGGGACACGGTGGCTTTGTATGTAGCCAACCATAGGAGAAAAAGAATCTCCAAACCTTGCAGCCTCAGGGTAAGAGCACAGACGGAGCCTAATGAATTATGAGACTGTGATGGACAAAGTGGCCACAGAGCTCGTCATCCCCTGATATAACTAAAGGTCAGCGGTATGGTATGACAAGGGGAAGTTTAAGGATTGGTTTAGAGAAGATGAAAGGCAGCTTTGTTGGTCTTCTCAAAAATATCTTTCCAAAGCAAAAGGGCGATGTGGGAGAGAACAAAACACAGGGTGCTTTGGTGATGAATTTTAAAATACATGGAAGGTTCAGCTGGACTTCTTGTTACTGAGTAAGAGATGATACGTTAAAGAGATATCCTTTCAAAGAGCTTTGAAAATACAGAGCAGTGACATATGTTGGACGTGCTAGGAAAGGGTGAGAAAATGGAGGAATGAAAGGACAGTAATGATCTAGTTAAAGCAGAAGGCATGTGTAATGCTACTGAGCAGCATTTGGAAAGTCACTGTTCCATTTCTGAAAGCAGGAGCGAAAGACAACAAATTAATACAAACTCAGACTGATGAGAACTTGGGATGATTAGCTGTGCCAGTGGATAGGAAGGGCTGTGTCTTAGGGGTGAAATTAATGAAAAATTGGCGAACTGGACAGCCAACATTGCTCCTCATTCTCAGCCCTTTTGGAACCAAGTGGCAAGCTAAATAATAGCGGTCAGTATTGTGGTATTTTTGTACCCTATAAGCTCATGTAATTCAAGATCCTTCATCTACTGGCAGGAAATCAAGGTCACTGAGGACTTTGAGTTGTTTACTTGTTTCTTGAGGAGGCTGCAGATTAAGGCTCAAATCTTTGTTCTTCTTTATTTAAATCTTTCTTTCTGCCCAGAAATGGCAGCACACATTAGGAAAAGCTCTCTGTCTGCCTGTGGGGTGCAAATACATGGAGTTAGTACTGAGAAGGGAAAACTTATTCCTAGCAAAGTTTTTAAATCATCTAGTTGAATGTGTCCAGCTGATTGTAGTTGGCAGCATTTGGAAGGAGAGTCTGCAGAAATCTGCACTGAAGTCATGCTACTTGAGAAGCTTGAACAGGAAGCGATGAATCTGTGGTAAAAACTTTGGAGAATAAACCAAATTATTTCCGGTCTTAAACTCTGGTGTATGTTTTTATGCAAAAGCAAAGGGTATGCAGGAGTGTCTCTTCTCTAAAGTGAGAAGTGTGGGGGACATTAAGCTCCCAGACCCAACTGCATGTGTCCAGACACAACTGCATGTACACACATTTCGCTGTATTGGGCTGTTCTCTGAGACCCTTTTATCCTTCATACTACCACAGCCTCTTTCTTTGCACAGGTTTCCAGGGATAGGAAATCTAGATGCCATGGTTTGGTTGCTCCAACCCAAACTGGGACTGTAGTCTTGGGAGAAGTCATAGTCAACTGAGAGATCATTTCAGATTTAGTTCATGAAGGTCAAAGTTTTAGGTCCAAAGTCATTTGGAAAACAAGGGGGAGATGATCCCTGGGCAACCTTGTGTAGATCCAGGCCTCGAGGTTGATGACCCTGCCTGTGGCAGGTGGGTTGAACTGTATGATCCTTAGGATCCCTTCCAACCCAGACCATGCTATGATTCTATGATTTTTATTTTTAAGCACTATCAATGCAAATAATAAGTTACACAGAACAAAAAGGCTGGATAATTCTTGCACGCAGATCATACCAGTATCATCAACTGTCAGAAAGCAGTCTTGTGGATGATTCAATTGAACTGACTTAGAAAATTATTTACCTTTGTCAAGATCCACAACTGTTTTAGATGACCATGTGTAATGACTCAATGAACTCATCAGGTACTACAGCATGTTTCATGAGAGAAAGACAGAGAAGTGTTATTTTATGATAGGCACCATTAGCCAAGCCCAATTTGTCCTGAAGAAGGAGTAGTGCATCTCTGGAGTAAGTTGTGATGAGGAAAAAATCTTGGTAGTTTGAGGCATTGGTCTGCTGCCTTAAGCTAAATGGAGGTCATCGGTCCACATCAGTAAACCTTGTTTCTTTGTTTTTAGCTATTATACATGCACAACTCCATTCTCCCTCGGGAAAGAACAAAACGAAACAAGAAAACAAACTAAACAAAACAAGAACCCAACCACAGGCACATAAACCAAAAAAAAACAACACCCAAACAAAACCAAAAACCAAACCCACCAATACAAAAAACCCACAAAACCCCCACAAAACCCTGCATAGTTCCTTTGGAACATAAAAGAAGCAAAGTAATTAATGGCTGTTGAGACATTTTTTGTGAAAAGAGATCTCAATGAATTTTGTAAGTGCAGAGTCAGAATTGTCAAGTGGAAATCCTGACTTGTGAGTTAATTTGATGTGGGAGCTGGGCTTCTATTCTTGCTCTGTGTGTAGAGTCTGTGTGCTACCAAAGGAAGATGAGGAGCTATCCTTGTTTTTTCTCTAGCTCCCACTTTCAGCATATTCTAGGTGTCTTATGTTTAAAAAGTATTAACACAGCTGTATTAACACTTAAAAATAATGGGGTATTATTTCTACATTATGTCCCCTGTCTGCACAAACTAAGGAAGAGATAGCATGTTCAAAGAACTGCACATTAATCAGCACAATTCTTGAAACAGGTGAAATTATATTTTATTTCCTCTTACATATACAAGTAAACTACAGGTATAAATAAACCAGACTAAAGTATCTCTGATCTTCTGCCTGTCTTTTTGGAGAAAGGTGATGAGCAGACCTGTCTGAAACATAGCAGTCTCTATTATCCCCTGAGACTTTCAAAACGGCAGACTGTAAAAAGATTTTAAGTGGACATTACTTACTTTATTTACTCTCAGGGTAAAAATTGAATCTAAACCACATCTCGCACAGGTTAATGTTTTCCTTCAGTCTTACTGAGAAAGTAAAATGGCCGAACCTCTTTGTAGAAATACTGATAGCAGAGCCTCAGGGGAAATGAGGTAAAAGCAACTTAAGGTTCTTGATGCTTTTGTCTCCATAGCCTTTTGTCAGCAGTTGCTGTTTTCAGAAGAAGCCCTGCTTGCTTCTGGTTGAAAGCCAGAGCCTGGTTCTCAGGCAGTTTTGGAGCAGCTTCCTCTTCCACCATCTGAGAGTTTGGCCTCCGGTTTTTGACAGAGAACATCACCTTAAAGCATCTGCTGCTCCTTTCCTTGTTTTTATTTTATGGGCATGAATTGCACAAAGTTTTGCTTGCTGCATGAGTAATGAGCAATATATGCAGTAAAGTAGTGTTTCTCTGGTGTTTGCTTCCCATAGCCATTTACACACTGCTGTTTGTGAGCATCTGCCTAGCTCGTGGACAAGAAAAAATCCTGTGTTCAGATAATCCAATATAACCTTACAAAACAGTATGGGAAATAGGTTGAATAACTGCGGAACATCAAGCAATGCTATAATAAAGCCAGAATGCACATGAGAATGATGATGCTATGAAGTCATCCTGCATCCTTTCTCAATCCAAGCAAAGTCCTTCACTTCTCTGTAGGGCTCTGGTTGTGTTTTGACTGGGGGTTTTTTTGGGTGGGGTTTTTTTTTGTGGTTTGTTTGCTCCTCCAACTTTGGCAATGATACAGTGTTCTGGTGGGTTTGATATGGGAAGAATTAGGATTTTGTTCATAGGAATTTCACTAAAATTATTGAAAACATGCATTTAAATGAAGGAGAGAGAGGTGTTGTCTTTGATGAATCCAAAAGAAGGCACTTCCTCCTGTTTCTTTCAGAGTTTCTGGTGGTGTTTCCTCCCACCAGCCCTCCTATCATAGAAGTCAGTAAATCTAATAAAAACCATCAAATTGCTAGTCACATAGGACAGCTTCAAGACTAGTACATGAAGAAAATGTTTCTTGATCACCAAGACTAACAGATTTCAAATGTCCTTCATAATCAGAGGTTTTAAATACACTCCACTGATTTCAGCTATGTTATTTTTAAGCCATTTCCCATTTTGTTCATTAGCTTCATAACTACTGAAGTTTTTAGGAGTGAGATAGTAAATCATGCTGATTACAGGCTTCTATTAAACAGAAATAGTCATTTTATGCACTAGAATTGCACTCATTTTTTGTTTAAAAATAATTAGATGTATATAGTGAGTCAGCTTAAAATTTGCAATTAAAACTACTGAATAATATAATGGAAGAAATTCTTGAAGCAAATGAATTTCCAGACTTTTATAGCTACCTTCAGAAAGAAAATGAACACATACAGTGTGTATTTTCTTCCAAAAAGATAAAGATGTTACTCTTTGTAAAGGGCAGGGAACAAAGAAACTTCTATTAGAAAAGGAACATATATTAGAGGCAACATAAGAACTGGGTATTTCCTGAATACAGTGGCTAGTATCAGAGGTATTACGGTGTCTCCAGAAGTCTTCATGATTGTGAAAGTATTTCAGGCATTTCATCAAGTAATAAGAAACCTAATGAAAATCACTAACATATAAGCTTACTTAATCCTAAAGATAAACGTATACATTGCTCCTCAGGCTTGGGAACAAACATCCAATTGTTTTAGTATTCCCTTTGCTGTTTTTTTTTTTTTTTTTGGTGAAGCTGGATTTTTGGCTGCACTTCAGCAGCAGCTTATTTAACTTGACAGTCTTCCATGTTTAGCATTGATGTGGCTATCTGAAATGGGAGTGATGTGTTTTCTTTCACTAGCGTTGCCACAAGAGGATTTAAATCATCTGGCACGATGTCAGCCAGGGACTATTCCAGCAGAAAAGCTGAAGGACAGAAGAATTATCAGAATTATAAACTAGGATAGAGAAGTGAAATGGAAAAGAGAACTTGATGGTATAGACAATCATAATATCATTTTAGGCATGTAAAGGGTAAGTCAAGTTCTTAAAATGCGCATGACGGGTGTTTTTAGCTTTATCCAGAATTAATTTGAGCTCTGTGTTACAGACATATATTTGAGGATGGAACTAAATCTGCTAAGAAACAAACCCACACTTGCAAGTGATTCTGTAAGCTTGGCAAGTTCATACGTAAGACCGTTGACAGTCCTCTACAGTACAAGGGATGCCCTCCTATCTGTTAATAGGTCAGGTACCAGCAGATGGGGCTCAAGGTTACACAGATTTTGTAGACTTTTAGGAAGACTAATGGCATTTCTGTTGTCCACTGCTTATGAAAATGAACACTTAGCTGAATAATAGTCAAGTCTAGTGAAATGATGGTTACATTTTTGGGACATTCTACATTTGAATTGAAGTATTCAAACCAGGGTAATTGATGATGATATCCATTGCCTGAATGAGATTCGGATCCTGGACTCTTAACTTTGCATATGGGAATACTTTATGTTTTCTGTTTGTAAAGCATTTGCCATGACAAAGATGCATCTCACGGAATGGTTTGCGCTGGAAGGGACCTTAAAGATCATCAGGTTCCAACCCCCTGCTGTGGACAGAGACACCTCTCACCTGACTGGGCTGCTCAAGGCCCCATCCAACCTGGCCTTGAACACCTCCAGGGAGAAAGTGTTCATGACTAGTAAACTTGTTCGTATTACTCGTTCCCCAGAGCAATACATGTCACTTCCCACGTTGCTGGTGAAAACTGAGACAAAAAAATTGTTGACTACCTCAGCCTTCTTCATATCCTGGGTAACCAGGTCTCCAGAGGGGACCCACATTTTCCACTGTCTTCCTTTTAAGCTAATGTTCATATAGAAACATTTCTTCTTGTCCTTGACATCATTTGGGGTCTAACTTTGAAAAACTCTTGGATCTTATACATGTTAAATTACTTGCTACTAAAAATTCTTCTGCCTTGTGCAGTTCCCTACTTCTTGTGCAGCCAATGAAGAAGAATTGGGTGGCTTTGAAATTGATGGACTCAAGCATGTCTAAGTGTAGGCATGTATAAGGGCTAAGGGAGCCAACCAAAGTCAAAACCCTTCTCTTGAATGACTTTATCAAAAGCCTGCACAGAAGAGATTGACCTATGGAATGGTTGGTGGGAAGTTTCAGTCCAAGTTGGTGAGGGCTGACTGTGCCACTGCAAGCTGGTACCTGTGCATGCTGTAGCATGATGCTATGGAGTGGTACACCTGCAGTCAAAAAGTAGCACCATGCCAACACACAGAGTACACGACTGTGTCCTTAATGCTTTCAGGGCTGATGTGGATTCTGTTGCTTTCAGATCTACCTGAGCAGCTGTGGGCAGCACAGACTCTAGTTTTTCATCTCTGTTGCACACATGGGTTTTTCATGTGTTTAAAAAAAAAACCAACAAGGCCCCAAAAAAGCAGGAAAATAAATGGGAAGCTATAAATAGTGTTTGCTGTCTCTTAAGTGCATGCAACTACTAGCATTGACTTGTAACACCCAGGCAAATATTTGACTAAATTGGGCATTCTCTTTGCTTATGTGCCCCTTGCCTGTTAAATCAACCAGTGGTATGGAAGATTGTCATAGTGCTGTAGGATCCATCACCTCTGCAAATAGTGTGGAGCAGGTCATGACTTCAAACAGAGCTGACTTGTCACAGCACACACAGGGAAGCTTCAGAGGCAGGCAGGTTTCATTCGGTCTGTTGGTGTCTTGTTTGGGTTTTGATCAGGGTGTTTGTGCACACATGGACACTGGAGTGGGTAAGGCTCTGCATTACATCAGTGGAGTTGGAAAACTGATCTTGTCACAGCCCAGCATACGCCACGAGCGCAGAGCCAAGAGTCTGGACCTGCATAGCCCCTGTGTTGCATTGGTGCAGAGCTGCTGGAGCCATGGCTCATGGTGCTCAGCACTGCTTGTGTGAAAGGCAGATTGCATTTCCCTGGAGCAGTGGCTCAGTGCAGAGGACACTGTCTTATGCAGGGTTGTGTCATCTGAAAATTCATCCCAGTATTACTCTTAGCTCAGGGCTGTGCTGCAAGGCACAGACCAATGCCAGGGCTTTCTGTTCTGTACTTTCTGCTTTCTTGTCCCTTCGCCTCGTTCCCTGGTTCCTTTTTCTTTCCTTTTTCATCACAGAAACACACACATCCTTGGTTTGGTAATGAAATGCAAAGGGTGTTTACTGGGACAGAAGGAGCTGGAATAGCATCCAGGGAGGAAATTTGAAAGCTGCCCTTTGCCAAGTACTTATAAGCTGTGAACCAGCAGGAGGGAGGGACTGTCATAAAAAGATCACCAGGCTGTTTCATCTGTGCAAGAATCAGAGATGCTTGTCATGTTCTTGAACTGCTAAGTATTTTTTGTTAATTCCTATAGTGTTTTGCTAGGTGTTCTGTACTTAGAATACAGAATATCTAAATGGCATCATCTATTTCTGTGTGACATTAGATTTTTCGTGTTCATTTGAATTGTCCAATTAGTAACTAGTCCTTTTTTTTTTTTTCTTATTTATAGCCATGTTTATGGGGAAAAAGTTCTGAAAAAAATATCTTAACTGTCATTGCAGATTGGTTTCTTCATTTAAGGGAAAAATATATTTGTCTGATAAATACATTTTAGAATTATTTAATTCTTCTTAGTGGAGCAACAATTCTTATCTCTGTGAATATGTGAGGCTCATTGTCTTATTCTTTCCCTTTCATTAAACTGATAGTCTTGGTCACCTGAGGGCAGAGATGTCAAAAAACGAGAGGAATTTAATAGTCTGAGTGTGTCTTTCTCACAATTCTCTGGTCACATGTGGGACTGTGTGAACTGAATAAAGTAAATGGCCAGTAAAATTTTCCACTTTTAAACGCATGGGATTTATGGGTTTTATGATGCAAATCACTTAAGTGAGTTTTAGTAACTCCTGTTCATATGTCTGAAGCAGAAGTATTGTTTTAGAAATGCTAAGTGACCGACATATAAGGTGTCATTTTTGGAAGTGTAACCCCTCTAATTATTATTGTATAGGTTAAATATAGTAGTCCAGGTAGCAATAATTGACTTGGTATGGCAGTTGCATCTATTTTAGTGGTTTTGGAGGGAAGTTATGGAAATTGCTATCTATTTTGACCACTGCATTCAATAGTAGCCTTATGTCAAGCTTCAGAGAAGGTCTTTTAAAAATCATTTCTGTGCTGACAGCATTCTGTCATTTTGTTTGGAATGAGCAAAAATATTCTGGGAGCTAGAATTTATGCTTTGATTTGAGTTGCTTTGTCATCAATCCTTAAATTAAAAGGTTTGTGAAGCTTAAGTAGCACACATGCCTGATCTCCCATGCAACTGGAAAGGGTTGATGAAGTCTGGTGTCCATACTATGACTTAGAGTTCATGTGCCAAGAGATGTAACTGTGTGCCCTTGGTCAAAATCAACTGGCTTAGAGAAGTTTGGGAAGGTAAAAAAAAAAGCTATATGCATTTCATCAGGCTGTTCGTAGGAGGTGCAGTCTGTATAGGACATACTATTGTAGATACCTCAAGTATAGTAACTTCACCTTCTCTGTGCTGTAAAATGAAGGCTGTAGTACCTGCATTGGATGTATTCCTCACTACATCTCCTGATTAAATAATTTCTTCATGACACCAATAAAAATGCTTGAGAGTTGGGGTTTTGAAGTCTTTTGCTCATAGTGAAAGTCTGCTCTAAATCATTGGACCATAATTCTGAACACACAGTAAAGTACAAGTGTTTGTTTCCAGATCAGGACTTCCCATCTCTGTTACTTTGATATAGACCTGCTCCTTTGTCAGTGTGCATTGGACTCAAATTATATTTCATTTGCTGTATCTGTCATAAGAGAAAGGAAGTCCTGCCTTCACACAATTTGGTTAAAATGTGTTCTGACTGGTAATCTAGCAGCTTGTAAGGCTGATATTAGTAATGTCAGTAATGTCATTGTAATTATAGGTAGACAGCTTTTCCAATGTTCTGACTTTCATGCATGCATATTTTATGGTCATAGGTATTTGTGTTAGTACTGATGCTTTAAACAGGTAGGGAAAGCATCAGGAAAGAACAGTTTCTAAATTAACAGGAATGCGCTACAGTCTCAGTGCTGGTTTGCCTAAATATTTCTCCTGATTTCTGCATGTGTGGTAAGCTCTCCACTCCTCTGTCCACTTTTTTTTAGCTGATGATGACTGTATATAATGATCCAGAGGAGAGTTCACCATGATTTTATGGAATCATACTCAAGTTGTTGCATCTCCACCAAAAAATGCCTCATCTGATACATCCTTAGTGTGCCACTTGCCTTTTTCATGGTGTATGACAGTATGGATCATGGGACCCGTTAATCCCTAGATTCATAGAATTGTAGGGGTTGGAAGGGACCTCGAGAGATCATCGGGTCCAACCCCCCTGCCAAAGCAGGCTCCCTAGGACATATCATTCAGATAGGCATCCAGATGGGTCTTGAATATCTCCAGAGAAGGAGACTCCACCACCTCCCTGGGCAGCCTGTTCCAGGGCTCCCTCACCCTCACTGGGAAAAAGTTCTTCCGCATGTTGGTGCGGAACTTCCTGTGCTCCAACTTGCAGCCATTGCCCCTTGTCCTATCCCCACAGACCACTGAAAAGGGGCTGGCTGATTCCCCCTGCATCCCCTGCTTCAGATAATTATAGACTTTAATTAGGTCCCCCTTAGTCTTCTCTTCTCAAGGCTGAAGAGTCCCAACTTACTCAGCCTTTCCTCATAGGGGAGATGCTCCAGACCCCTGATCATCTTCGTAGCCCTTCTTTGGACTCTCTCCAGGAAATCCCTGTCCTTTTTAAACCATGGAGCCCAGAACTAGACACAGTCCTCCAGGTGGGGCCTGACCAGGGCAGAGTAGAGGGGGAGGATAAACAACTGGCATGTTGTTGCAGTAAATGCTATTGCATCTGCATTATTGCATTCCTTGAGTTCATCCAATTATTCCTCTGCTATACAAGTCTGGCAAAGTATCGATAACGTTCCCCAGCTTTCTATGACCAGCAAGATTGTTAATAGAAATACTAAAAAAACTATTCAATGACATATTTCAGAAGCAGTGCCGCTCTTTGCCAGAGTTACTCTTTTCAGTGTGCTCATTATCCACATGAAGTCCATATTCACCTTACATTTCCTTTGCTAATGATGCTGACATGAGGCACTGCTAGCACTGAGTCAGTGAATATAACTCCCCCGGTATGTTGCTTAAAGAGGAGCAGTTACAATTAAATCACATGGAGAACAAGGACATAGTTGACCTGTTAAGATAATGATGTATTTCTGGGTCTCTTGTGAAGATGATGATTTTACACAAGCATTAGACTCATTACAATCTTACCACATCGTGTTTGAGTCCAGAAAAATGGCACTTTAATTAAGGTGGAAGGCATGGTCAGTTTGTCTGTTGTCATGGAAGTCGACCTACCTGTGATAGGTGGAGTGTGCAAGGCAAAACCAAGGGCTGCTGGTCATTCTGGAAGAGGCAGTATCCATAATATATGGCTGTTCCTCTAGATGTCCTGTGCAGTTCTAGTGTAAGCCTAAAAACTTGTAGGAAAAAAAGAAGAGCAGTTCAAACATGCTCATAAATGCTATTGTCATCTACATTTCAGTAGGGAGTGATATCGATACAAAATGTATTAACATAACAAAACATTTTTTTAGAAGTTGTTTCAAAGGCATGGTCAAGACAGTGATATAATAAATTATCTTTCTAATCTTCGGTTTGCTTTTATTTTTAGCTTTAGCTATTAGTTTGTTGTTTGGAGAAGAAAAGTCATGGGTGGAGAGGAGGAAAGAGAACAATAGCATTCTTTTCCCAAGTGAAAGGATAATGGAATTAATGTTGAAGGTGGTTGTGAGCACAATAAAACACATGACTTTGTACCATTATTTAGGGGAAGTGTCAGATGCTCACCTGTGTCCTTCTTAGGAGCATTTCGAGTTGTCTTTTTTATCAGTGAAAGAATTGTGAGGTTCAATTCTATTTTATCAACAGCTCTGTCTTTTTAAAAAACTCTTGTTTAGCATAGGTGTTATTGCAATGAGATTCTGCATAGCATTCTCAACCACTCATTTGGAATATTTATCTTATTTGATTAATCTTTCTTTACACGCATACTCCTTATGTCTTCACCAGACATACTTGCAGTACATTGTCAAATTTTATGTAAGCCTTTTTTTCTCTTCTTAGTTGCATTTCTTCTGTTATTCCTTGTCTTCCTAATTGTACTGTCCATTATGGCAGCAAGCAAACTTTTAACAATTCAAGTGCCTATGGAATATGGTTATGGAAACAATTCTGTTTAAAACCTTTGTGGATTGACTTCTCACTTTAGAACTAATCCTTAGTATACTTGACATGTAAGAGCTTCGAATGTCAGGAAAATTTGTCTGGTTTCAGGTGCATACCCTAATCTAAGTAATCTCTCACACCTTTTATTGCTTCATAGGGCCTAAAAGTTCAAGATAAATCAATAGTAGTGATAGCGTGTCACAGTATACGTAGAAATAGTATTTAATCTATAATCTAGCAGCTTTAAATTAAAAAGAAAAAAATCCTTTTTATCAGCTAAGAGGATTAATGGAAATGACAAAATACCCATAAAATAGTGGGTGTTCCTGATTCTTTTTAAAATACCACATTTGTATTAGCATTTGTGAGGCATTCCTGCGCTTCACCAAATGTTCTCATTTACCCCATTGGAAAGAGAACTTGTCCTGTCACATCCTCTCTGTCAGAAAGTGTTGTTACCATTGAAGAAGATAATCTGTACAGCTGTTGTGTATGTACGTGGAAGAGAGCACTGCTGGAAGAATGGAAGCACAGTCTGAAAATGCACAACAACCATCTAAATGTGAAGCCTCATAAAAGGAACAAGGAATAATAATGATTTGTACCAGGAAGCATTACACCCCCTCATGGCTACCCCTGCGAAAAAAAAAGCCACAAGAGGACAAAACACATTTTTGATTTGCATATCTTTACCTGCCTATCCTGCACTGACACACACATCATTTAGTGAAAGGAAAAGTGAGGCAGAGATCGGGTAGTTGTGGTGCTTGAGCTGTGAAAGCTTGGAGAACTCAGGAAGAGTGCCATGGCGACCCACTCGCAGGGCTCTTTGAATTGCAAAGGCGTGGTATTTGGCAGCTTGGAGCACAAACACAGAGTTTATATGTGTATAAGAAAAAAAAAATGCTCTGTGTGGTTTAATAATGGTTTTCGTTAATGTGATGACCTGTATGGCACCTGGTATGCTGGTGTCTAATGGGGGACACCTTTTTTAAAGGGGGAAGAGGGTCTTTGCCAAAAATATTGCAGGGCTGATTGACAGGGTTTTAAACTAGATATGAAGGAGGAGTGAGATAACAATATCAGGACTGTCTGTGATGAGCGGGCAGTTGGAGGGATGGAGTGATAGAAAGGGCCCCCAACCTGTTGCCCTGAGGCATGCAGTGGGCACTGCATCACAGGATAAGTTTTACAGAGACAAGCCAGAGGTTCTTGATGTAGTAGAAAGAGTTTCCATGGAATACCCTGGGGAAAATAAGGGGTGTCCCTCTAAGAAGGTGACACAGCCACTGGCCCTGCTGAAGTGCCTCTACATGAATGAACGCAGCATGGGCAACAAACAGAAGGAGCTGGAAGACACCATGCTACTAGAAAGCTACAACATAGTGTGGCCATTACTGAAACTTGGTGGGATAATCCCATGACTGGAGTGTAGCTGTTGATGGCTACAAACTGTTCAGAAGGGACAGAAGAGGAAGGAGGAGGGGTGGAGGGGTTGCCCTCTGTGTTAAGAAGTGGATAGAGTGTGAAGAGATATCCCTAAGGGACAGTCATGAGCAGGTTGCAAGTTTATGGGTAGGGTTAGGAATTAGGGATCATGACAAGAAGAGGAGCCTTGGGGTTAGTGTCTACTATAGGCCCCCTGATCAAGGGAAGCCTATCAATGAAGCCTTCTTGCTCCAGCTCCAAGAGGCATCAAGCTCCCAGGCCCTCATTATGCTGGGGTATTTCAACCACCCTGACATCTGTTGGAAAAGTTGCATGGCAAGCTGTAGCAAAACAAGAGACTCCTGGAGTGCCTTGAGGACAACTTCCTTAGACAGGAAATAGACAGGCCTACTCGAGGAGAAGTGATGTTGGACTTGGTGGTCACCGGAGCAAGTGAGCTCATCAGGAATGCCAAGATTGGAGACAGCCTGAGCTGCCGTGATCATGCATTGGTGGGGTATTCACTGTCCTAAAGCATACAAACCAAATGAGAAGTGTAGTCAGGACAGTGAATTTCAGGAAAGGTGACTTCCAGAGCTCTTCAAGGAGTTAGTCAATAAGACCCCCTGAGAAATTCCCCTCAAGGACAAAGAGACAGAACTGAGCTCACAGATCTTTAAGGATGCTTTCAACAGAGTGCAAGAGCTCTTGATCCCCAGGTGTTAAGAACTCAGGTGAGGAAGGCGAGAGAGCAGCATGGCTGAGTCAAAACCTGCTGGTCAAACTAAAAGGCAGGGTGGAACTACACAGGCAGTGGAAGAGGGGACAGGTATCCTGGGAAAAGTACAGGGGTGTTGCCCAGTTGTGTAGGGACTAGGCCAGGAATGCCAAGGCATGGTTGGAGCTGAACTTGGCAAGGGATGCTAAGAAAAACTAGAAGGGCTTCTACAGGTATATAAAGGAATGTTAAAGAAAGTGTATCCCCTCACGATGAGTAACAATTGTGAACTATTCACAACAGACGAGGAAAACGCTGAGGTTGCCAACAACTTTGTTACCTTGGTCTTCAATGGCGATCTTTCTCCTCACTGCTCTCAAGTTAATGGTCTGCAAGATGGGCACCAGGGAGAGAGTCCCTGCCACTGCAAGTGAAGATAAGGTTTGTGACAATCTGAGGAACCTGAACATCCACAAGTCCATGGGAGCAGGTGAAACCTGGAGAGATACGTATTTAATGAGTGGACTGTTCAGTAGATAAGGAATTGGTTGGATGGTCACATCTGGAGGGTAGTCGTCCATGGCTCAATGTCCAGATGGAGGTCTGTGACAAGTGGTTTTACTCAGGGGTACATACTGGGACCAGTATTATTTAATATCCTCATCAATGACATTGACAGTGAGGTTGAGTGCACCTTCAGCAGGTTTCCTGATGACACCAAGCTGAGTGATGAGGTTAATGTGCTGGAGTGATGGGATGCCATCCAGAGGGACCTGGACAGGCTGGAGAAGTAGGCACAGGTGATTCTGTGATTCTCATACACTCAAACTGGATACACAATATACAAAATCCATTTATTAGAATATACTATATACATATGTTAAAGAATGTGCTATAATAGATACTAAAGATAGAGCAAAGAACATGTTACTCTTTTTTTAATATGTCATGTTTAACATAGGAAAAAGGGGCATTTTGCACCTGAGGAGTCTGGTATAAAAATCTATGAACATACTTTTGTAGGCAGTTTCATTTATGCATATTTGGTTTGTGTCTGGGTTTTGCAGTTTACAAGGGCAGAGTTTTCAAGACACTGTGCTAAGGTATTCCAGACTTTCTGTTGTAGGTTTATACCCTCTGGATCCTTACAGACTCTTTACAAACTGCAGAAGAAAATAATTCACCTTAAAATGGTTAAAACAGCAATGAATCTGGATCTGGGTCTTTCACTTTTGATGTAAATGTTTAGCACTTTTTTCCCCCTTCAGCTGTTTGTGTAGATTGTACAGTATGGAGTTCAGCAAAGGTTCGGGAAACAGTGTGAAGTAGGTAAACATAGACCTATCTTGTACACTTGCATTTGCTGGAGTATGCATAGGCATAACCTTTTTTTTTTTTTAAACCTTTTTCTGGATGGTAGGCTTTTTATTTAGTTTCTGACTTTCTGGTGTGATCATAAGATTATTTTTTTTTTTTGGTAGAACCCCACTCACATCACAGATTAAACTAATAAAGTGATCTAAAGTTGCTGAGCATATGAGCTCATCATATGGCTTGTAGGCCACTAATGTTGGTTAACTACAGAGTAGATTGTAGAAGATGTTTTTTTCCTGCAAGGTTCATTGTTTCCTTCTGTAGTCCTGCACATTCATCTGCTTCAGAAATAGTGGAGTTGCTTAATTCTCTCAACCAGCCACTGAAGCCTTCACTAACCTCACTTGGCCTCAGTTAAAACTGGGCTTAGAAAGCGAAACAACAATTAACAAAGAAACTTTAGCTCAGGAATTTTACCTGCTGATTTACCTGACACATTTACTCAATTAGCTGTTCATCTTAATCATCTAGCACATATCTCTCTCACTGTGTAGGATTGTCTTCCAGCTGAACATTCATTAGGACTTACAGAGGTAACTAATTTATAAAATTTAAATTGTGGCTGCCACTGTTCTCCTTCAGAGACAGTTCCCAGGCTTGATGTCAGCAGAAGTCTTTTGATTTAGCTCAGGGAAGACTGGCAGGTTGAAAAAAAATCTGCTTCTGGTCATGGTAAGAAAAATTAAGAGTAGATATTAAGAATTCTTGTACACCTGTTGACTGGTGCTTCATAGAACATTGCCTAAGAGCTAGTGACTAGTGGCAGTATTTGTTTTGAGCTTGCATGGGGTTCACTTGCTTCATTTAGAGATCAACAGCATATCCACTTCTGTTTAAATAGTCATGTAATTCCAAATGCTATTTTGTTGAGCACTGAATACAAATAAAATATGTAGATTTTCCCCTTTACCTTTAACCAGGAACTCATTGTGCATTCTTCTGTTTCCCCACTTTAAAACATACTTAGCTTGTCAAAGGGTGTTCTTAAAATATTTAAGTAGCTCAGTGAAAACTTTTCTAATGATGTCTTTAGATTGTAAGAACAGATCTTAAACTGTTTAAATATTCAGCATATTTATAAGTTGGGTTGGCTGATATCTGATGATGGATAAGTGGGCTGCATATTTTGGCTTGGGGATGGGACCAGATGTGAAATAAATTATCTATAGCTGGCTGCTTTCATCAAACTCCTAAGGAACCATATTTGAGTTTTTTAATATTCTCAGTGAACTGATGTACATGTAAACATTAATTCAATTAACTTACATCCATCTTTTTGTTTAGGAAAGCAGACAGAAATAGTCCCTGGATTTTTGAGAAGTGCAAGGGTCTCTGGTCAGCCATACCAAAGAAGAGGTGTTACGTATTCCTTGGAAGGAACACACCCAGCAAGAGCTGTAGGTTTGAGGTCTAGGTATTTGTATGGTCAAGAGAAGTTGCACAAGATATGGAAACAGTCACATTCCTCTTTCCACGTCAGATTCTTCCTGGAAGATGTAACTTGAGTCTGTATAATGATAAAAGTGGATCAAATTTCCTCCTTCCTTTTTTCATCTATCAGGAAGAAGGGCTATACCTGGAGGAAATATATAGCAACAAGCATTAATGGCGATTTAGCTGTGGGGAAAGAGGTGTGTGGAAGGAAGAGCTGAACAATGTAGGAACTGAGGGCATACCTTTCTGAAGTGTACTCTAGAAAAAATAAAAGGGAAACCAAAGCTAGCTTTTCCCATACGTGTATTTGATGTGGGAAAACCATGAAAGAATCCTCCTCATGAGCAAAGAGGTGTGCCAGGTTTACTTGAATCAAAGTTCCACCTTGGAAGCAGAGAGAAATTGTGCAATAAGGTAAAAACATTTTAATGAGTATGACCTAGGAGTCCTGGGTTCAAGATACTGCTCCTTCTCAGACTTTAGAATAGCATAGTGTAGAACAGAACAGGATAGTTCAGTTGGAAAGGACCTACAATGGTCGTCTAGTCCGGCTGCTCTCTTCCTCTCAGTACCTTTCTCCCTATTCCCCCTGTTCTCTGTCCTCATGTTTGTGTAAGACAGATAACACTGCTCACTTAGTGTATAGTCATAGTAGCACTTCTTTAGTCTTAGGTGTAAATAGGGTTAAGAACATTAAACATTTTCTCTTCTATGGTAAAGAGAAGCACAGCTACACTGGGGATGGATTCCTTCCTACTCATGTCTCGTGATGAATAATATTTCCCATAGGAACAGGAACTGGAAAAAACTAATATTTGGAAGTCTGAGAATAGTTTAACTATCCTTCTGTCAGCTTTAAATTTGCCTTCTGATACAAAATGCAATTACTTTCTTTCAGTGCCTGCAATGGGAATCAGACTTTAGAAATTCACTTTATTATTTAAAACGGCTTTGAGCGATAGTCAAAGGTTGTTTTCTTTTCTCTTTCTGAACTGCTAAAGTTAATAGCAAATGCCTACACACAATTAGCAGATTAATAATCAAGGACTTTAAGACTACTCGAGATTAAGAATTTATCTCTAGGCCTTTTGAGTTCTCAAATGTAATCAATTTAATTAGTTAGATGATGCCACCTTGAAGAATGTTAAAATTCATTGAGCATTGGGCTGTTGCTGCTCTCCACTTCAATTTGCTTTCCTTCAGAAATGTGTTCTCAGCTGAGTGCTTCATTCCCAGTGAGCCATGCAATAATAGTACATTTTAGAGATTATTTTAATGATTTCTAAATATTAGTCCAAAGTTAAGTCTTATAGAAATAACTAAGTCTGGAAACTGAGGAAACTTTAAATTTGTTCAGTTCCTGGAAAAAAGGTTGTGTTTCCTGTTGCTCACTTTGCTAAATGAGTCCTTTAGATTTTTATAGCTTTTGTAATGTCTGAGTTCATACATCTTTCTTACTGAGTTGCAACATCTTGTGTGCCTAGGCAAAAAAAAACAAACCCAAATCAAAAACAAAGCATGTGCACAAAAGAAAATGATAAATGAATATTAAGTTTGCAAAATCAACTAAACACTAAGGAGACAGGAAACACAATAATTAATGTTGCCTGAATGGCTTTTACTTGTGATATAATACATGATTACATACTGTTTTTTATCATCTGTAAAGCCTTTTGAGCTGTCATGTAATGATCTCAATGGTAATCTGATTAATGTTTATAAATATCTCAAGTGTGGGAGGCAGAGGGAAATGGCCAGCTTCTTTTCAGTGGTCGGTGGAGACAGAACAAGGGGCAATGGCTGCAAGTTGGAGCACAGGAAATTGTGCACCAACATGTGGAGGAACTTTTTCCCAGTGAGGGTGACAGAGCCCTGGGACAGGCTGCCCAGGGAGGTGGTGGAGTCTCCTTCTCTGGAGATATTCAAGACCCATTTGGACACTGACCTGCATGACCTGTCCTAGGGACCCTGGTTTGGCAGGGGGCTTGACCTCGATCTCTCGAGGTCCCTGCCAACCTCTATGATTCTGTGAATCTCTAATGTGGAATTGTTTTGAAAAATGCAGATTACTTTATAGTGAGCTGTTCATTAGTTTGTTGAAATTTTTTTTGGTATGATGATATTAATCAGGTCTAAAAGGACATTGTTGAAGAAGCTGAGAGGGAAGTAATGCAATGTTTACACAGAGAATGTAGGATACAAGTCATAGAAGTATGACTTGTCATACATTATTTGAAAATATGCAAGTATATGTACTTGGCCTTCAGGTAAAATGAAACTTTTTTAATCAGTTCAAGGATTAAAAAAAATGAAATGTACTAAAAGTTCTTACAGGATGGAAGATGGTCAAAATATTAAGCAGGGAAAAAAGACTTGCCAGTAAAGACAGGTACCTCCTAAGACATCAGAGAGGACTAGGTTAGCTGTGTCGTGGACACACATCTTATTCCTCTGCCTGTGCTCTCAGAAGAGTTGGTTTCACCTTAAAGCAAATAGATCGTAGTACTTCTTAATTCAGTGTTTTGTCAGAAAGTAACGCTTAGGCATATTTTATTGCCACAGATTTTGCTCAGGTTCAAAGCAATATGGATGTACTCATAGAAGTACATCCCATGCAGGATTTTCCCAAGAATAAAGGCACCTACTCTTACTTGAGAAGTCTCTCATTGTAAGTTGCTAGGAAACTAGCATCTTAGTAGAATGTAGAAGATGGCAATTCACTGTAAACTTCTGCTGAAAATGGTGGTTAATTTTGCTGAGCTCTTTGATCTGCTGCAGAGGAGCCCACAAAGATGATCAAGGGGTTGGAGCACCTCTGCTGTGAAGACAGGCTGAGAGAGTTGGGTTTGTTCAACTTGGAGAAGAGAAGGCTCTGGAGTGACCTTAGAGCATCTTCCAATATCTAAAGAGGCTCCAGGAAAGATGGAGAGGAACTGATTTTAAGGGCAGGGAGTGACAGGACAAGGAGAATGGGTTTAAGCTGAAAGACGGTAGGTATAGATTGACAATTATTAGGAAAAACTCCTTCCCCGTGAGGGTTCTGAGGCCCTGGCACACGCTGCCCAGAGAAACTGGCAGCCCCTGGATCGCTGGCAAGGTTCAAGGCCTGGTTGGATGGGACTTTGGGCCACCTGGGCTAGTGGAGGGTGTCCCTGCCCGTGTCAGAGGGTTGGCACTAGATGGACTTTGAGGTCCCTTCCCACCTAAACAATTCTGTGATTCTGTGATTCTATGAATATGACTGGTTATAGACTTAGTGCCATGCTACCCGAGAAGTCCCTTTGCTGCTTCATGAAGAAGCACTTCTCAGGCTGCCCTTTGGACCACACTGTTGATGCATTTTTCATTTCTGAACTGGGAAGATACAAATTCAGACACCAAACTTTCATGAAAGGGGAGTTGGGTTTTTTTTTATATTTTGGAAGGGGTTTTTTTTTGGTTTTGTTTTTCTCCTGCTTTTTTATCCTGGAGAAGAGTTATCGTTCAAAGACTGCCTTGGAATCACAGCGGGGTTGAGTAATATTTATTGCAAGCTATTGAAAACCTGCTCCTGAAATAGAATGATTAATTTCCTTGCCGGCTCATCAGTGTTCATCCTTGTAGTATCTTTGCAAACTTCCTGAATGTGTCTGAAAATATTTCCATAACAACTATCTGGAATAAAGACAATATCACTGTCTTTGCAGAAAACTGGAAACTGAGGAAGGACACTTCAGCTATCTGATATTGTTGTGGCAGTCTGTTTTGTTAAAGAGAATTTTTAAAATTCAGCTCATACATTTATTGTAGATTTAAGTTCCTATCAGTTTTCCTTACAGCATCTATAGTTAACAAAGTGAGCAGCACTGGTAGCAACCAGTCACAAGCAGTCAAGGTGAAACAGGAGGTGGCTTCATGGTTTCATTCCTGTTTTAACCATGAGATTTCTTGTTTTCCTTAATTAACTGTGTCAACCATTATGTACTCTGCAATACTTCCAGTAAATGAAAAACACAGCAGTATCTCCAGTATCTTTCACTGCCTATCTTTCCCAATATGACCTTTGTGAATAACTGTTTTTGCTGATCAAAACAGAGGAAAAATAGTTCTCTCTATGAAACTAAAATATTGTTGCTCATTCCCTGAAACAGCACATTCATTTTGGAGTGGTTTTCACTTTGCTAAGGAAACTGTAACAATCACATTTTAACATGAAATTTTCTGTCAAGTTACAAATAGAAAATACTTATGCTGTCTTGAACTATTTCCCAGATGTTTCTTTTGGGAATTGAAAGTATTAATGAAATTTAATTGTAATTCACGCTTTCAGTTCAAACTGTTATTTCTTGAGTAACTAATCTATTAATACAATATAACTCAGCTCACTCAGCTATAAACGCCATGGTTTAGCCCCAGCTGGTAACTGAGCACCATGCAGCCACTTGCTCACCCCTTCACCCCAAGGGGATGCAGAGAAGGATGGAAAAAACCTCATGGGTTGTTATAAAGACAGTTTAATGGGAAGACTAAGGAAAAGAATAATAATAACAGTATTAACTATAGTACAAGTGATGAACAAATGCAGTTGTTGACCTCATGCAAAAGGAAAAAAAAAGGAAACTCAATGCCCAGTCTGTTTCCAGGCAGTGATCCCACCTCCTGTCTCGCCTCCCCAATTCTATCTAGACATTATAAGGTATGGAATATCTCTCTGGACAGCCTGGGTCAGCTGTCCTGGCTGTGCTCTTCCATCTTCTTCGCACCTGGCAGGGTGGGAGAAGCTAAAAAGTCCTTGGTTTCATGTAGACACTGTAACTGCCCAGGAACAACTGAAACCATCGAGGAGTTACCAACAGTATTTTGGAATTAGTAAAAGCGCAACACTTTAGAGCTACTAAAAAGGAAACTGCCAAAACCAGGACAATGATGCATACTAGGTCCAGCCTGTATGCCTTCACTGTGGCCAAGCATAAACATATTTTTCACTTAGCTCATTTGCATATATGACTTAAGTAGTTTCTTCCCTTAAATGTCATCTGAAGTAGAAAAGCTGGAAGACTTCAGTCTAAGAGAAAGTGAGGATTTGTGGTTGCAGATGAGTGATTAATCAAGCCCAAGACAGCAGAATTGCTCGCTGGAAATACATAAAACTATCTAACAGTTTATCCTTTCAGAACTGTTGTTAATGCAGACACTGGAGGTTGCTTCCTCTATTCATTTTGACATACAAATTATTTTAGCATGGGGAATAATTGACTGGCACACCTTCGTGCTAAGTCCTTCTGTATTTCAGAGTTTGAATGATGTGGAAGGCCATTTGTGTTGCTTCATCCATCTGTGTACATAAAGACTTTTAATTTAACTTTCCACATACACAGCTGAGAGAGTTGCTAAGTGTTTTGACTTTGTAGAGGCTGTGATTCCCCCTCATTACCTAAGTCGTTGCAGAGCAATACCAGTAAATGGGTAATACACATTTTGATTATTTGATGGTAAGTTAACAGGAAGTATAAAAAGGTATTAGAATCTGCTCTCCTTTATGCACGTTTAACTGTGATGAGGCCTTAGGGGCAGATTTTGGAAATCCACACATTTGTTATAAATATTTCTGCCCATAGCAAGTAGCTCTGCTGTTCAAGTCTAGAATTTAACAACCCCATGCTGTGCTACGGGCTTGGGGGAGACTGGCTGGAGAGCTGTCAGGCAGACAAGGACCTGGGGGTGAACATGAGCCAGCAGTGTGCCCAGGTGGCCAGGAAAGCCAATGGCATCCTGGCTTGTATCAAAGCTAGTGCGGCCAGTAGGTCTGAGGAGGTGATTGTGCCCCTGTACTCTGCATTGGTGAGGCTGCACCTCGAGTGCTGTGTCCAGTTCTTGGCCTCTCGCCAGGCTGGTGAAGGGGTTGGAGGGCAAATCATATGACGGGTGTCTGAGGGAACTGGGGGTGTATAGCCTGGAGGAGGCTGAGGGGGGACCTTCTCACCGCCTACACCTGCCTGACAGAAGTTTGTAGAGAGGTGGGTGATGGTCTCTTCAGGCAGGTGACAGGAGATGGGAAACGGCAGAAAGCTGTGCCAGGGCAGGGTCAGATGTTAGGAAAGAATTTTTTACTGAAAGAGATGTTGAGGCCTGGAACAGGCTGCCCAGGGAGGTGGTTGAGTCACCATCCCTGGATGTGTTTAAAAGACGGGTAGATGAGGTACTTAGGGATATGGTTTAGCACAGGATGGGAATGGTTGGACTTAAAGGTCTTTTCCAACCTTGTGATTCTGTGATTCTGTAAATCAGAAATTATTTCTTAGTTTCACCTAACTATATCTTCTATTGAAGTAGTATCAGAAAGGTATAAACCCCTGTTTTTCAAAAGAGAGAAAACATGTTTCCCTTGTAATGGCAAGAAGAACCAAGGGATAAGGGAGGAGCCAAACTGGTAAGCAGGGGTGCTGTGAGGTTGGAATCTGTGAGTTCAGATTCTTTACAGGCTTCTTATCTGCTTTTATTGTGGCTCTCAGCAAGGAAAGCTGGAGAGCTCCTACAAACATCAGTGAAAATAAAAATGCTGCAAAATTACTCTGAGACTGCTATTTTCAACCTTTCCTGGTTAAATTTACTGCACAGCTTATTTTAAGTTGTCAAATTTCATGTTACAATGTAATCAACAAAACCAAGTAGGAAACAAAATGTGTTTTCTGTATTTGCATATCAATCCAGTACTTCTGCTTCATCCATTTAAAAAATGTTCTCTCGGAGACTCAAGTTGGACAAATAATTCTCTAAGCATCAAGGGAGACTAGTATTGAAATACAGAGAATAGGGAAAGGCTCTTGTATGTCTCATCATGCTGAAGACATGTCTGTGCATCAACATCCATAGCAGCAGCTCTTAGGAAATTAATCTAAAACGGGAGAAAGTTCATACACTGAGTTATCTGGGAATGGCTATTACAATTAATCTCATGGTGGACTTACAAGTGTAGACAAAGAATGTGCTGTAGCAGAAGCACTGGATTTGGTAAGTGATCTCTTACAGTCTGTATGCAGTGAAAATTTCAGGAAGGTGATGCACTGTGAGAAAGGGATATTATGTTTAGATAAAGTATTCATGGGACAGTCTGTCTGCTTCATGAGTAAGTGGCAATTGAACCACGTTTTAATCTCTGGTGGCAATTCAGAGTGTTGCCATAGCTATTAGTCACACAGATATACCCCTCTCTCTTAGGGATTTCCAGGGGATACAGGGAGCTTCATACACACGAATAAAATTACTTAAGAAAATCCAAGAAGGCTCTCTCTGTTTAGAAGGTGCCACTTGTAGAATGAAATTTATAGAGGACATCCTGGATATCAGCCAGGATGAATTTACTCTCTTTGACTGGTCCCAAGGCTCAGGATTGAAAGGATTTCTTGTATGTTTGTGCACTAGCACAACCACCAAAAAGAATCAATTTTTGAATCTCCACAAGGAAAAACTTGAGCATAGATTTTCTTTGTAAAAGAAAAGGGACAAAATGTAGGGAAAGATGTCATTTGCTCTAGTGGAGATAGGAAATAGGAAAATAGTAAATATCTAGGAGCTTGAGGTGAGGTTTCTAATATAGATTTTGTGATAACCTCTAAGGTGGAGGACAAGTGTTCCTTTACAAATGTACTTTTTTTTTTCCTCAAAAACCCAGCAGGCAAGGGCAGAGCAAGTAATCTGAGGAAAAAGCTATGAAAGCATTTTCTCTCCCTCCAAGGATTTTACTAGTGTCTGTTTCTCTTGAATTAGATGTTTAAGGATTCAGTCAGGGGGATGGAGAGATCTTACTCTGTACTCAATATTCTTTTTTCCCTGCACTGCTGAGATCTCTTTTTTCCCCTCATCGTTTTGTCTCTGGTGACAGGAGGTGCCCAGGCAGGAACCTAATGAACAACATGACCACGGTTATACTTTTTTTTATCAGGTTGCCTTGCAAACTCTGTCTCCATTTGATATCTTATTTTCTTTCTCCCCATGCCATTTTTTTTGTCTGTGTAAACAGCAGTTCTGCTTATCGTGTGTAGTAGTCTGGGGGGGTGGCATAACAAGAAGGGTAGAAGCAACCTCCTTGGGGATAGCAGCAGGTCTGGATTTGAGCACTTTCTTAGACATCCTCTGAAATGGGAGGTTTGGGTAGTTCAGAGATCTGCTGTGTGGACAACTGTGTAGAAGTTTAAGAATATGTTAGGAGAGTGATGCATGGCATACAATTGGGAAACGGGGACAGGCAGCATTGCAAGAGGCGACTAACTTTGAAGTGAAGACTTTCTATTTCATGTCTTGAGACAGTAAAAATTACTCAGCCACCACTGATTTGAGAAGATCCCAGAGAAATTTTTACTGGAGACTTTTTTCATCTACCATTAATAAATTTTTCATGGCAAAGAACTGAGGATATGACTTTAATGCAGGGAAAATTTCTAACAATATAGAACATTCAAATGAATCCAAACGTTTCAAAGTCGGTTTGTATTCTTGAAGAGTGAGAAGTGATTAAGCTATCTCTGTAAGATCTTCAGAGGAAAAGCGCTTATGAAAAAATAGAGTCCTTCATGGTGGATAAGTTGTGAGCATGCATTTTTAACCACCAGGGGACAGAGACCAAGTTTCTGGAGTAGTATCTTAATCCTATAATCAAGGTTTAATTGTCATAGAAGCCCTATTTTGGAGGACATTCCAAGTTGCTGTATATGCTGAGGAACAGTGTGATGTAAATCTGTGTTATGCATTTGTAAGTTATTTAGACAAGGAAAGTGACAAACAATAAGATAATTTTTTTATAGTTTGAAACTTTTCATTTTCTTAAACACTTGTCTTGCTTTGAGTTGTTGACACATGAGGAAATCACAGAATCACAAGGTTAGAAAAGACCTTTGAAGATCATGAAGTCCAACCTATCCCATTCTAAGATAAACCATATCCGTAAGTACCTCATCTACCCTTTTTTTGAACACACCCAGGGATGGTGACTCAATCCCCTCCCTGGGCAGCCTGTTCCAGGCCCTGACTACTCTTTCTGTAAAACATTTTTTTCTAATGACTAATCTAAACCTGCCCTGGCGCAGCTTCTTGCCATTTCCTCTTGTACTAACTCCTGTCATCTGGCTGAAGAGACCATCACCCACCTCTCCACAACCTCCCTTCAGGTAGTTGTAGGTGGTGATAAGGTCTCCCCTCAGCCTCCTCTTCTCCAAGCTAAACAGCTTGGTTAAGGTAATGAACAGTCATATGCCCTACATTAAATACTTGTTACCAGGGTCAGTTAAAAGCCACAGAGATGAGCTCCTGAGCCCAGAATCATCTAAGCCTTTACTAGTTGTGTCTGTCTTTCTAATTTTTAAGCCAAGGCGTTTGCATCATATAGCATTCAGCATTGCATAGTTCCATCCTTCTTTGGTCTGGTGGAAAACATGTTGGTTTAATGTCACTGGATGTTGATATAGCAGTCGTTTCATGATCAGTATGGTCAAGATGGCTTTCAACGTCAACCTCAAAACCCTTCTCTTTTTGCCAGTAACAGGTTGATTTGGGGTGCCTAGACTCTTTCCTCTCTGCTGTAATGTATTTCCAGCAGACAAGGGACTAGTATAATTTGCAGGCCACAGGCCGTAAGACCAAGGAAGGGTAAATGATTTCACCATTATGTATTGGAGTTCTGCCCTTTGTAAGGTGGGTGTGATGTGGACTAACCCTCTTCTGTCTAAAAAACTTTCTCCCAAAAGGAATGTGGAGCTCTCCTCGGATGGCTGCTTTACTCTTGGAGGCAGAAATACTATAAAATTGACTTACTTTCTTTTCAGGACAAGTAGTTTTTGAAATATACCTTTAACTGTACTGGAACAAGATGATTAGGAGAAAAGCAGAGAGAGGAAGGTGAATCTGGTATTAATGTAATTCTAAAGAAATGGCGGTGACAGACAAACTAGGTTTAGAAAATGCTTGTAAAAATGACTTACCTGCGTAAATATGCCTATGTTCACAGCAGTTTTGCATCTTTGTTTCCTGTCCACTGGCTGTGGTCTCTACTTTCTGTTTGACTGCCTTTGAATGTTGCAGATTGTTGAACTGAAGACATATATAAAATCGAATCAGTGTCACAGATACATTAATAATTTTAGCTACACACAGTTTAAGATTATTGTCTGCTTATTTCTTCAGGTTTGTGTGTTTTCTTGTAAGTGGCAGATTGAAAAAATCAAGTTAAATAGCAAGAATCACATCAGTTTGCTTCTGGTGATTCGCCTTCAGCTATACTTTGACCAACCTGAACGCTATCATGAAAAGTGAAGAAACATTGAAAAATATTTTATTGACATCAACAATTCAGCAGAGAAGTGTGATTTATTTATTGGCTTTGTAATAGATATTTCCTCTAGCAAGTATTGCAATCTCAATGCTGTTCCTGATTGCATGGTTTGTATTTCTCATGCACTGAATCATCCACCTGCATCCAGTCATTGTTAGTAGAAGATAGAAGAAAGTTATATTCACAATATAATCTTCAAATAAATGGATTGGGGTGGAAGGAGGGATGTTTTAGATAGCAGCACCTGAAGGCTTATTTTGACTGGTAAAAATATCCCTGAAAAGTCAAAGCAGTTGTAAATGTGGAGTGACATAGCTCTGAATCTGTTCTCTTGAGGAAGGTCAGAGTTGTCAGAATTTTATCAAATAGGAATCTGTGGAGAGAATTAGATTCCTCATGCATCTATTTTGAATCTAGGAGTTTTGTTTGTATTATGACAATTTTATTATGTAAACCTTTATGAGTATCTGTTAATAAAGAACATTGGTTTTGCTTGTACAGTCACACCCCCATGCTCACCTATAGAATTTATTAGGAGGAAAAAAACAAACCAAAACAAAACTGAAAGATCAGCAAACCAATGTGAGATTTAAAAGGAACTAACCCATTTTAGAAGCCTTTTGAGGAGATGATGATAACAATTAAAAACTATTCATTAGTTAGACTGTTTTCTTATGGACCTGGGAAAGTGGTATTATTATGAAAGCATGATGAAGTCCATTCACATCTTCTCTAAGAGGTACATAAGAAGGAGTTGAAAGACTCCAGACTTCTCCAACGTCTTCCAGAGCTTTCCATGTTCACTTTTTCCCTTGCAAGTGAAAGGATGGCAGGCAGTGCTTGGTACTGTGGAGCCTGCCCTCACCTGCTCATCTTCTTACCTACAATTTTTGTCTGTGAAAGGAGGGGCAGGGTGATTCGTCTCAGGCGGTGTAATGAATTATATCCCTGGTGTAACAGAATGAAAGCTATCCCTTGAGTCATTCCTTCCTGAGACAGAGTTGTTGCCACCATGCAAATATTGATATATCCCTGAATAATGCATAGGCACAATAAGCTCTGTGCATTTCTAAGTAGGAATTGCATTTATACATAGATAGGAAAACGTGCAATTTTACCCACCTAGGTAAAATGATGTTGTGTATACATTTTAAGAATAATTGTCTGGTTTAACAGCTGAAAAGTTGACACAGAACACAATCCAGCTGAGTATCTGCTAATTAAGCTGATTTATGCAAGTCTGGAAAGCTCCCAGGGAGTAGTTGGTTAGAAGTTGTGGAAAACTAAAAATAGTGAAGTGATTTGAATTCCATATGTTGAACCTATTTATGTATGGACAGGCATTGTCTCCAAGTAAATTGTGAATTTTGATTAGAGTATATAATTACTATACTTCTATTCGAAATGTTCAAATAAGTATGAATTTGCCAGATTTCCTATTTTAAGAATGTTCTAACATTTTAAAACGTGTAACAGGAATACATTTTACATGTTAATATTTGTATGTCATCTAGGAATTTCTGGTAGATAGATTTTAAAAATAATTTGTATGCAACCATTTCTTATATCTTGTTGATTTTTTTTAAAGTGCCTTTTCACATTAAAATGATAAGAAAACAGTTTAGTATCTAGTTAGACTACCATTAAGAGGTAGTGGTTTTAAACTAGAAAAGGGGAGGTTTAGGTTGGATAATAGGAAAAATAGGTTGCCCAGAGATGTAGTGGAGGCCCCATCCCTGGAGATATTCAAGGTTAGACTTGACGGGGCTCTGAGTGACACAGTCTATGATTTTCTGATTCTATGTTCTCATTGCACTCACCTTGTAGAAGTCTCAACAAGTTGTCGCCCAATATTTTACAATAGATTGGGTTATAATTGTCTGTGTGCTTTTTACTTCTTTCCCAGTACTCTCATTGGAATCCTGTCAACAAAAGAAATTTTGTGGAATTTGGTTTATTCACAGATAACAAATTTTGTTCCAGTTAAAGACCACAAAGTAATTAATGCTTCATTTGCCATTAAATAAAGTATTTCAGTACATTTCTCTGACAACAGCATTTCATTTTCTCTGTTTCAGTGGTGTTCAATATCTAAAGACTCAAACGTGGAGGTAGTTAATATTTGTTTAATACAAAACTCAGATTTAATAGCCAGATCTTCAGTTACTTAACCTTAGAAACTAGAAAGCATATTCAACACTCTAAAAACTGCCAATTAATCCCTAGTACAAAACAGCACGTACAGCTTACATGTTCAATATTTGCTGAGCACCTGGGACCTAAATCGACATCTGCACAGTGTTTGTGTGTATGAAACAGCTCAAAGTGAGTTATACAAATGAATTTGGGGCAGGCTACCAGGCAAAATTTAATGAAGGGGACATTCATTATATCATTTTATTGTGTATATGGCAATATCCCGTTTCCAAGTTTTGATGCAATTCTTAACTTTATATTTAGATATCTCCATAACTAAATAATTCTTAAAAGCTCTCAAAGCCTCATGGCCCATATGTGCTGAGGACAAATTACGCTTTTTGGCAGTGTCCGTCCCAAGTAGGACTTGCTGAACTGTCATATTCCTGGTTTTTATTCTTTTTCTATTAGCTGGTTCCTGCCAGTAATATATGTTTAGTTGCTCTTTACAGTTTCTGTGTTTTACTCTGAAACTGTTTTGATGATAATGACCTGTACTGAATGCTCACGTAAAAGATCAAGTCCAAGAGGGAGCTTGAGACCAGTGACTCATTCCACACAGTCCTGATCCAAGTTTCTTCTTCTGATACCATATTTAAGCAGTTCTAATCAAAACTGTACAAATGTTTTGGATTTTTTTTAAAAAAAAGTTAAAGTAGAAAGTCAGTACAATTCTTGAGACATTCTTAATTTTAAACTTTATTGAGGACAGAAAGTAACCATATAATTAGCCTAAACATTATAACACAGACCTTAGAGGTCAGATGATATGGATAACACCTTAATGTCATGGTAAGGTGTCTCTGCCTGAACACTAAGCTGCTTTGCAGGAAAATTACATAGCTCACCAAGTCATTATGGCAGGAGGCAAGTCATTATGACCTGGCAAGCAGTCACATGTGTGACTGCATCATCTCTTCCTAATTCCACCACGTGAAAATACTTCTTAGTTCAACCAGAAAGCAACTGTAAAACAGATGTAATTTTTCAGGCTGGCTGATTAGTTGGGAGAATTTGAAACAGTGCGTGATTCTAGAATTCAGGGGGCTGGAAAATTGCGCACAATCACACATTTTCAGGTTAGTTGGGTGACTAACCACTTCTGTGGTCATATTATTAAAATTGCCTCATAAACCATCAAAAGAGGAGGGTGAGGTCAGAAGGTCAGTCACAATCCTGAGAAGTCGGATGTGTATCCATCCATTTTAAAAATGGTCTTTCAGCTGTTGTGTTAATACATAGAAGTAAGATCAATCCTTTGTTTTGTACAAACACATTTAAGGTCATCTTAAAAGAAGCATGGATGTTTTCGGATTAACTTGAGTAAATCTGGTTCTCCTTCTCCCCTGAATTGAAGAACAAAAGATCCTCAGCAACCATTTTCTGAGTTTCTTTGAACTGCTTAAATCTGTGCTTTTGTGACAGTTTCAAAGCCACGAGGAGACACTTCTAATTAGGAAACCTACTTTATTCTCTCATGCATTATTTAAAATGAGGAATGCTTGTACAAAAATAGTAAAAATCCACGAGTGACATCTGTGGATTCCCCTGAATTACAGAGCGCAAAGTTCTGATGTTCTGGCTGGGGCAAATTTCTTCATTCCCTTAAGGAGTAGCACAAACATGCAACTGTGTGGATGGTGCTGTGCATTTTTAACCACAGGGTTTTCCTTTTAGGAAAGGCTCTGAGCTTGTTGATGCCGTGACCCAGTATAGTTGTATACTGAGATACCATGTTGAAAATACCACGTTCATATGCAAATACATCTCCTTTCTGTTTTGCTGTGGGCTGATTTTTTTTCTCGTTTGTCTGAAAAGGTGACACTTTAGTAGTTTCACTGCATATTACTTCCCCTGGAGTACTTACATGCTCTATGCTAGTTCTAGATAGTTTATGGAAGTCTTCAGTTTGTAAAAATAACCCAAGAAGCAGTATTTATGGTAGAAATTTCAAAATAAATGCTGTATAGTATGGAATACACAGTATTTGTAATTGTGAGTATGCTACCTTCATAATTAAAGACACCAGTCCATGAAATGTACTATAGGAAAATAGTCTTGCAAAAAGGAACGCAAATCTTAGAGCAATCGGGCAACAATTGGCAGGTACAAAACCAGTTCATTTGAAATGCGTAGTGCAGATTCCTAAAATCCAGCCACTAAGTTTGAAGCCTTGTCAAAATTTCATTAACTTTAATGAGACTTAAAATATGCATTCAAGGAGACAGATTGTAGGGTTGAGGCTCAAATTAATACTGAGTTGTTGTATGACAACTTACTAATAACATTAATCTTTCTACGACCTGTTCCGACAGTTTATTTTGTAAAGAAGACAGGACTTCACTTTTATTTTTCATTGGAGGAAATTTTTTTCTTGTACCTGATTGCTCAGAGAGACTGTGTCAGATTATCTCCTGGGGGCTGGTGGAGTCGTCGTTTTATCCCTGTCTGTATGTGTGTGTGGTTACATGGTTTCTTTCCAGAAGGACATAAAGGTGTCTTGTGCATCCTTTGTGTCCTTTATCTGCTTCCCTACTGATTGCTTGTGTTTGCATAAATAGCATGCATGTTGAGAAATTTGTTTGGGTTTTTTTTTCTCCTTTAGAAATAAGATTTTATTGTTTTTTGCCACAGAAAACACAGGTCATGTGAGATGATTTTTCCTCCTGCTGTTTGGCATGCTGTTAATGTTGGCTCAGTCGGCTGGACCACTCTGCACCAAGCTTGTATGTTATGTTAAAAGCTGGATGTGTGTTTCCAAATAGAAAACTGCAGTTAATATTGGCCAGGTTGGATGGGGCCCTGGGCAACCTCGTGTAGATCGAGGCCTGGAGGTTGGTGGCCCTGCCTGTGGCAGGGGGGTTGGAGCTCTATGATCCTTGGGGTCCCTTCCAACCCATACCATTCTGTGATTCTATGCTTCTATGATTCTGTGATTGGGTAGAAGCCTGTGAATTAATTGTGTAATGTACATGTGAAAAATGATGACTGAATGGAAGGCTCTACCTCTATCTCCTGTAAAGTCAGTTCTGATTTTTTTTAGCAGCAAATAAAGTTTTGTTTTAGAGAAAGTCAGTCTGCTTGGTGTGCTTTAATACCAGACATCTTTGAAAACCACTTCAACCACCATACTCTTCCAAGAAAAGTAAATGGAAAAGGGCCACAGCTAGTGAGGAAACAGAGAGGAGGAAGAAAATGTGTTTCCAGATTATAGTCTGGGTATTCCTAAATGCATATAAATAACAAAATTTAATTGTTTGTTTCCTCAGCATTTCTGGTAGCATTTGCTGGATAATTGATAATACCAAGTGATCAATGCCCAGATACCCTTTGTAGCATTAGAGTGAAAGCAAATATGTGCCCATTATGGACCATCAATGCAACACTTAGAAGTCAGGATATCATCAATTTAATCATTCTCACAGTTTTTTCACTGAATTTTTATTTGGCCACATTTTAAACATCTGGTGCAAAATGGGAAGTACTAACATGAGGAACCCATCAGTGTGGCTGCTAGGGTGAAAAGGGGGGATTTGTCAAAGCTGCTGGCTGCAAACTATAGCTCGCAAGTTAGAAAGAGCAGCCAGTAATGCAAGCATTACAAGAAGGACAACTGCTAATTATTAAATTTTATTTCAATCACTCCAAATTCATGTGTTTTTTGTTTTTTCTGTTTTTTTCTTTTTTAGTTTCCAGCTCATTTTTTCCTGCTCATTGCTATTAATGTTTTTAATCTGAAGAGTGAAAGCGATGGGTTCTTCAGATATACCTTTCTTTCCACTTTCCTCCTTAATGCAGTTTTAGTAACATATTTACACTGTATGTTTCTTGTGGACCCTAAATTTAAAAAACTGTTACTGTAAAAAAATTAATTGCTGACTTGTTCTAAAATAATTATTGAGAAGCAAGCACCCAGGAAAGTCTCCCTGTTGTGAGTGTTTACTGCTTGCTTGTTACTATGACTTACTCTGTATACCATTCCCTGAAGCTGTTACTTAATGGGGATGGACAAGCTGTTAGATAAATTATATTACTTGGTAAGTTGATTGTTTGTTTGGTGCATTGTGCCTTAGCACATACAGCAAGTAAATTTCAGAAATTTTTTGCCTTGGTAAAAAAATTAATACTTTAAAGCATTTCCATTAAGGGTTTTTTTATGCACCTTTGGGCATGGCTGCTGTCAGACTGCTGCTTGTTTATATGTTTGAACCTCTTTATAAACTTTGTAAACTCTCAGAAGAGTTTACACATGACCTGTTTTTCTGGTTAAAACAGAAATTATTGGAATTATATTCTCTGCATTAAAGCTTTAAAAAAATCGTAAATTCATTCAAATCATGACTCAAGGGTAAGTCATGAAGTGGTCTTCTCATCTTGAAAAGCAGAGTTTTTTTAATGTACCCTTGATTTTCTTTAGTTTCTTGATTCAGTTTATGATCAGTTCTATTCCCCAAATTCACATATAAGATATAAACTTCATTTTATAAAGCAGACTAAAAGACTTGAGAGTTTCATCTAATTCCTTGCTTATACTTAAGTATTTAAAGAAGAAACTAAAACCTGTGAAATAGATATGCTTAGTGACACTCTAGAACAACAGTTGATAGCCACAGCATGCTTTCGTTGACTTGCCTGACAAAGAATTGGGTCATACCCATATTTCAGTTTTTTCAAAGTGTTGTTTGGAATTTGTCTTGTTTTTGATGATTGCATTTTGTTAGGATGTAGCCTGAGAGTGAACGGAATTTTTTTCATGCAGCAGTGCCATTGTGGTGGCAAAAAGTTGGTCTATCACTCCCTTTTTCAGCTGGACAGGGGAGAAAATATATATTGAGAGGCTCAGGAGTCAACATAAGAACAGGGAGAGATATTTCTGCAGTCAGCATCACAGGCAAAACAGACTCAACACAGAATAAAGGAAAGAAAACTCTCTAGTTCATGACACTGCACTGCACACCCATTGACACCAGAGTCGAATAATGAGCACTAGATCTTAAAGCACCTCCCTCCATCTTAAAATTAAGCAGACTTGATTTTATTAATGATTTCTCTGCCTTCCTCCTTCCCCCAGGTGTCACAGGGAGAGATGGGGATCAGGGTTTCAGTCAGTTCCTCACAAGTTGTTTTCCTTCTTAGCCAGGGGAGGGGGCATTCTTCACACCCTTCCCCTGCTGCACCGTGGGGTCCCACCCCTGGCAGACAGTCTTCCACAAACTTCTCCAATGGGAGTCCTTTCCCACAAGGCTTCAGCTCTTTCCCAGCTGCCCCAGCGTGGGTCACTGCTATGGGTGCAGTCATCAATCACAGAATGTCTCTCAGCCTCTCAGGCCCAGACTGCTCCCGCCTGGTCCTCCACGGGGTCACAAGCCTTCCCCAGGCAGTAAACCTGCTCTGGCGTGGGTCTCTATCTCTCCATGAGCTGCTGGTGCTGCCAGGAGCTTGCTCCATCACAGGTCACAGTGTCTTCCATAGGTCTCCACCTGCTCCAGCGTGGGGCTTCTCCACAAGGCTGCAAGTGCTGGCAGGGGATTGCTCCAACATGGGTCACAGCATCTCCTATTTGTCTCCCCCTGCTCCAGCGTGGAGCCTTTCCACAGGCTGCAGGTGGCGTATTGGCCTTTGCCATGGGCTGCGGTGTGACACCACTCCATCCTGCGTTTCTCCATGGGCTGGCTGCAGGGGCATCTCTGTCTCCAACACCTGGGGCACCTCTTCTTCACCTTCCCTCCCCTTGGTGCCTGCACAGTCTCTCCCACCTTCTCACTCCCTTCTCTGGGAGTAAAAAGCAACCACTGGCATTTTCCCTCCTCACTGTGATTCCCAGAGGCACTGTGACCATTGGTGGTGGGCTCAGCCTTGGTCAGCAGTGGATCTGGCCTTGGACCAGCTGGTGTTTGCTCTGTGGGGCTTGGGGGAAGGTCCAGCTACTGCTTGCAGAAGCTGTCCCTGCAGTCCCCACTTCACCAGAACCCAGCCATGCAGAACCACAACAACAGCATAAAGCAAAATAAAACATTCAGCTGATGTATTTTCCTATTTTTTTTTAAAATTCAGTGTTGCTCAATGTACCTCATGCACAGTCAGCAAAAAGTCTGACTTGGAAATGTTTTGAAAAACAGTGTTTCTCCCTTAAACTTGACATTAGGTTATGATTACCATGTTTTGGTTTTGGAAAAAAGCCAACCAAAACCAAAACCCTCCCTTACTCTAACCTTGTTTTCATGTTGTTATTAATGAAGATCTACTATAACAAAAATTTAGAAGGAAGGAATTTTCAGCTAGACGGTCACCTTCCTGAGAAATTTATTAAATGAAAGCCACACTTGGTATGTAAAGCAGGTACACTGTCATAGCAATCAAAAGTATGTTTGGTTGGTTTTTTTACATATTTAATAGTACATAAATTCAAATACATAAATTGTGAGGTTAATTTTCAAGAAACCTAGCTGACTTACCATTTGAATTCATGGAACCTCTGAAGTTAACAGAACCAACATCACTGCAAGATATAATGTAGTACTTTAAAAGCAGCTAAATATTTATATGGCTTCTGAGAATATAGGAGTGTTTACCTTGTATATATGGTATTAAAATATGGTCCCAGAGGATGAAAATACCTGATTTAATGTATGTGAACTTTAAAGTTCTGATTTTTCTCCAGATTTCAATTCTGTAAAGAGGAGCCTGTGTATACACAAATCACTGCAATGGCTCAAAAATTTAATTTATCATTAATACAATAAGGTGTGACAACTGACATTCTGTAAGTAATTGCATCTCCAGTGAAGTCCAAAAAACATATAAGCTACAGCTGAAATAATGAACAATCACAGTAATTTATGATGAAATACAATTAGTATGATGAATCATAGTAATTTATGATGAAATTCATAACTCTTCAGGACTGCCATGAAAGCCTGATGTGTGAGATGAAAGCACAGCATTAACTACATTTTAAAGCTATTCAAATAGCTACTTCATATGAGCTCCTAATCCTTGAAATTCTGCATAACACACCCAACTGTGATTTGTGGATGGAGGTGTAGAACTCTATTTAATTTTGCACATGCTAGCACCTGTCTGGTTTAGGGTTTGAGGTTTTGTGTTCGTTTTTCAAAAGACAAGCAAGGATGCATAAAGTAATAATTCTAACCTGTGTTTAACCATTGCATGTGGATTGTTCTCGCTGTCAGTCCTTGACACCTGCAGTATGGGGGCTACTGATGCTAATATATGAGCTGTTCCGACATTAGCTCACTACAATGCAACCCAAAAAACAGTTTGGAATAGAATTATCATATCCTTTTCTTCTCAGTCCACTTAATAAATGCTTCTATGTATCATATGTTTATATTGTATTTTCTTACACGCACGATCCTACCACTAAAAGCCTTTGAGTGGTTAATATAAACTTTAAGTCAGACCTTTTAAGACAGTTGTCTTTTACAGAACAACTGTATTTTTTCCCCTGCCCAACTGGGAAGTGGAGTAATAGAGTGACTTTGGTGGGCAGCTGGCCCCCCGGGCAGGATCAAACCACCACAGTTGTTATGTAACAACGTTCATAGCCATTGTCAATACAAGATCTCAAAACAAGGTATTATTCCCTAATAATGACTTTTCCCACCAGCTTCTGTGCAATAAACTTGTATTATGATTATTTATTTTTTTCAAATAATCCTCATTGACCTTTTAAAGGAAGAGAGAACAACACGATCTGATTGCAGAAATCAAACACTTCAGAATCTTCCCCTAATTATGGGCCAGATAATCCTTTTTGATTTTTGATATGGAGAGGGTGATAATAGCAGCAAAACTATTAAATGGCTTAAAATCTGTTGGTACACAGATTTGGCTTATCTGATGTTATTTTTTGCTATCTGATTCTTTCCCCTTTTCATTTTTTATGTGCTTTGAGATAGGACTAGAGGCGGAAGAGATGTGTTAAGGCTGCAATTGATGCTGTTGGCTCATGACATAAGAAATGCCCAGGGATTACACAATTAATATTTTTTATAGTTTAATATTCTGGCTGGCAAGTATTTTTAGAGGGACAGGAAAAAATTACCAGGTGGAAGTATGGTGAGATGGCAGCACAGCTGAGCTGGAACTGAGCTGAGAGGAATAGTCAGAGGGGGAGTAGCTGTGCAGAAACCCTTTTTTCTGTAAAGCACTGAGAACTTGATAATTAATATAGTCTGTGTTTATTAACTTGGTTTCCCAGCTCCCTTATCATGAAAATAAATATTGTTTTATGCCTGCTGCAATTCCAGAAGGGAAACTTGGGTTAGGTCTGGATATTTGCCTCCATATAGCTTTCTCTTCTCTGAAAAAATCAGATTCTTGTCTTAGTCTAAATGTTGGGAAAATCATTAGATTATAGTGTACAGTATCCACGGAGGTGGGAGTGAGTCACTTGTCTGTCAAAGTAAGCTGGAGTCATAACCTGGGCTTTGTTACAGGTTTCTGTATTTTGCCAGGTATTGGATTTATTTGCACTAAATATATGCCTAATTACAATAGCAAATATCTTTGTAAGTGCTCAGAAAATGGGCTTAATTATTTTTCTCACAGCACATTTATTCCTGTATCAACTCAGTGACTTTGACAACATTTTTCCTAGTTTATTTTGATGTAGAAACAGATAACAATCAAGGGATGGTTAAGCATAGAAAATGTGGTGTTTGTGTACACTGTGGGGGGAAGAAGAAGGGAAGCATTTATGTTGCACACCAAAAATGAGTTCTCCCTGATTTTATTCTCAATCAAATAAATACCCTGTTTATAACTTATGTTAATTAATTCATTGGGCTGTGGCTTACAGGTAGCCAACTAGGTGATCACTACCATGTTGTGGGTGTATCCCCAAAGCTTTTAATGCCTCTGGCCATGAAGTGGAAAATAACAAAAGACTGTTAAGTCTATCACATATAATCAACACTTCTTGAATGTAGTGGTAATAGTGATTTTTTTTTTTCATTTATCATATATATCCCATGGTATATCAATATTGGGAAAAGAATTCACACAAGAATATCATTGTTTAAAAAACAAGCTTTAAGAGTCTCACAAAGTCTGTAATCAGATTGTTAGTCTCACAAATCCTAAAAACACAGGCATTGGCTTCCTCATGGATTTCACACATAGAAACTAAAATTATTATGACTTCTCCAGGTTCTTTAACATGCTAATCACAAAATTCCAGGAAAGCCCTGGAGGAGAAAATGTTATTTCACACCTACTACCTCCTGCCTTGACAATGAGAAGTGACAGCATCTCTTTTCGCTGTAACGTGCCCCTCTGGTTTCTTGACAGTATGCTGTGCACGACCCAGGAGCTGGACTCTCTCCTTTGTGTCCCTGCTGAAGGCCAGGCAGCAGCAGCAGGCACAGAGAGGTCACTGTAGAGACAGTGTGCTTGGCTGGCATTTTTCACAGGACAAATTTGTGTGTCATTTAGTGCAGGTTTATATGGAATATGCTCTCAGATTGGTGTGCGTTTGCTACGTGGCGGTGGGGCGCTGCAAGTTAAAGGTGATCTGGGATTCTTTCACAAAAGAGAATGTGATGGGAAAATACCAGAAATTCAAAACATAACCTCTTTGTGGAATTCAGTGTTGCAGAAAGGTTGACCAGAGGGAGAAGTCCGTACTTGTTTTGATTCAAGCTTAATTCTCGCACCAGGTTATACACCAAACTGTAGCATTGTAAATCCTCTTTGTAGTGTTGCAGGTGGAGTGTGAGGTGTGTTGTTTTTAGGGGAGCATGCTGTTGGCACAGTACCTAACTGTGCTGTGTAATTTCCATTTGGACTAGTGGGAGTTAAGAAACCAAGGAGAAAAGCAGGACGCAGGGAGAAGGATGAGAAAACAAACGTGTTTTTCTCTTAGCAGCCTCAGACTGGAGCATTGAGAGATGCTCTAAATTTAGAGGTACTGCAAGTTACTAATCTACAATGCTGCTTACCAATTCATTATTCCAATATTGGTTTTGATTTTGTAAACTGGAGTTCAGAATACAGTCTGGCTTAAAATGAGCAAAACCTGCTAGCCACACACATGTTGAAAGCAAGTCTTGATACATCCTGACATTTTTCTTTTATTTGAAAATAAGAAGGAAGGGAAGCAGGTAATTAAGAGTAGTTTGTTCTTGAATATGTCTGTGCATGTTCCTATGTCCAAGAAGTTGTGGAAGATGCTGGCTGTAGCTAACTGGCCTGGATACCAAAATGATAGCAAGTAGTAAATTTTTGAAGAAGTATGGATTTCAGAACTAAAATCAGTCATGTGTACATAAAAGTGGTTTAATTTGGGCGCACCTGTAATCCTGGCTTCCATTTAATTTGGTGTTTCAAGACCTGAAGCACAAAGCCTGGAAGCTGCTCTGCACAGGGAGACTGAAGTGCCTTTGAAGAGCCCCTTTGATGTCTGTGGAACAGATTACACTTGAAGTCAGGACAATCTTTGAAATATTAGGATTATCATAACCCTTGCGATTCAGAAGGCCTAGAAATGGAAGCTAAAATTTAAGAACCGCTTCTTCAGGGCACAGTAACATGTCTTGTGGAGTTGCTGTGCAGACTTTGGATGATTTGCTGTCTGTGTGGAACTGTTGGTATGTTTGGTTGTCACCAGGGAAAGTGTTGACTGCTCGCCCAGTATGGTGGTTGGTCTTCAGGCAGTACAATTCTTTTTTTCCTTTTTATGGGTCTAACCCAATGGCCAACTGCTAAGGCATGTAGACCCCTTGAAGTGGTCTTTCTTGAAGGCTGAAATCCAGATCTTCCTGGACCTGAAATAGCATTCTTTGAATAACCATCTAGAATAATGTGTATTTGTTCATTGGTGGTGGTGAGTTTATTTTCTCTGAATTCTTATCAATTGATAAGATCTCTCTTCTACTTGGATTGTAGCAGGACAGGAGCCCAACATCAGAGTGCACTGGCATGCAGGAGAATGGATATGGCAGGTTGGCTTTTAGCACTTAATTCTAACAGGTGTTGGATTTCACAGAATCACAGAGCATTAGGAGTTGCAAGGGACCTTGAAAGATCATCTAGTCCAACCCCCCTGCCAGAGCAGGATCACCCAGACTAAATCACACAGGAACACATTCAGGTGGGTTTGAATGTTTCCAGAGAAGGAGACTCCACACTCTCTCTCTGGGCAGCTTGTCCCAGTGCTCCGTCACCCTCCCGGTGAAAAAGTTTCTCCTTATGTTCACATGGAACTTCCTGTGCTCTAGCTTGCACCCATTGTCCCTTGTCCTGTTGCTGGCCATCACTGAGATTTCCTCCCTACCTAGCTAAAAAAGAAAAAAAAAAAAAAGAGTAAAAATTTACCTGCTACTCGTGTTGCAGAACAATATGTTCAGCCAACATCAGTTTAACCTAAAAGATTAAGACTTTTCCCAGAAAGAAATGAGGACACACATAAGAGGTGTTCTCACTGGTGCTCTGTGATCTCCTTTCCTTCTGGCTAATGAGAGGTTTTGGGTTTTTGCTTTGCTCCACAAAATTGCTTACTCAGAGTCTCTGTTATAGTCTGCCATTGCAAAATAAGCATTTGATACTTCTGCGTCTAAATTATATTCATCTAAAACCTACACCTGCACACAACAGAACAAAAAGCAAGTGCTGAAAACACCCAGGCACTTGCCAAGTTGGTTTAGAGAGGAGCAATCACAGGCAAACCTTCATTAAAACTGGCAGGTTGCATTAAATGTAGCCTGGATAGCATAATGAAAGTGCTCAATACACTTTTAGAAGATGACTATAGGGAGCACTGGTCATGACAATAGTAGCAAGAAGAACTGGAGATGGAAATAGAGAATCTTTTTGGTTGGAGGAACCTTTAAAGGTTAAGGTAGGGAGATAGAGGTGGGAGTCAAGAGTACCTTTTCTCTCGTCATATTTCTAGCAATAGAGGACAGAAGAACCAAGCCTTCTCCTGTCAGAGGCATTGTGTTTCCTCTGTTTGTTCATGAAGCAGTTCTCGTTTAGATGCTGATATCTGAGGAAAGGGGATGTTTGAAGCCTACATCACTCATAATAAACAGAATTGCCACACAGAGGCAGATACAATCCTACAACAGCCCCCTGCTGCTTAATTCTTGATCCTCACCTTGGCATAGTTTTGTGTTATATCAGCTCTTGGACAGTGCTTGGTACTGTCTGGAGCATGGTGGTATTTAAAACTTGGTCACAGACAGATTGTATGAGTCAGCTATGAGGAAAGAGATTTATGGGCCTTGTAATGTTTTTTTTTTGGGGGGGTTGTTGTTGTTTTGTTTGTTTTGCAATTTTTTTTTAAAGGTCGCCATGGACTAAGATCTGTTTGGTTCTACATACCAGTTTTAATAATCTGTGTTTTGTTCTGTTCAGTCATATTTGTATTGCAGTAAGAGCAATACATTAATTGCTTTTCTTACATAAAGCTAATCAATAAGATTTGGACCTGATCTACTACAAAGTATCTGATTTCTTTAGGACTAGGTATCTGATGGATCTATGAGGAAGTGGATGATTATAGAGGTAGGGATAATTTTCCTGTTAAAAATAGAAGCAATACTGTACCCCAGGAAACATAAATTCATGCAACTCACATTTCCTGCTACGGAATAGATAAGCATTTTCAGCGAATGCTTACAGCTACAATTTTCAACCAGTGATTTTAAAGATAAACACAGAGGTCTCTAGCACAGATAAATAGCATCCTTTCTATGTTTTTACTTTCTTTTAACTCCTCTGTAATCATGCTTTTTATTCTAATTTACATGCTAATATGTTTTATCTGAGAAGACCTGTTGTCTTCTGACAATGAAACCTTCCAAATTTCCTCTATACTTTATTTATAGCGTGTTTCAAGAAAATGAAAGACTTTGGTGGAGTGCAACAGTGTCTAGCTTTGATCTGTAATTATTCAAGACACTTTACATTGTGATGTCTTGTAGAATGCTTTCAATAGTTAAGCTTTTTGGACAATGTTAGGCTTTCTTGGCAGTTGCTGCAAGGAAAATACTCATACTGAATTGTCTTTCAGACACCTAACAAGGAAGATGTATAAAGAAAAAACAGGTTGAAAAATGCTGGAATTGTTGTTTGAAGTGACTTATCTTGAACTGTGTGCAATATCCTTATACTTTAAGAATGCAGCTTTTGTAACCTAAAAAAACTTTAATTCTGGATAATGCAGCCGGAGACTTCAGGAAACACCTTTGTCCAGAGTAATAAGTGGCTGACCCCTTTTAGGCTTTCTTGTGTAAAAAAACCAAAACAGATAGAGGATAAAGAGAAGATAAATATTTCACATTGATTTCTTTGTGTTGTCTTATTTGCATCTTGCAGGTTTTATTTAAGAAAGACTAGCAGGAGTAATTTGCAGCAATTTCTGTCTTAGTAACCCTGCAAGCAGGAATAATACTGAGACAATACTGATATGCCACTAGAACGCAATAAAGTTTCTAGACACTTCTTAAAATAATAGCTTTAAACTACTTAGCAAAAAAAACCAACCCCAAACCTGTAGCAGATAAGGAACAAAAAAATCATAAAAATCTCTATACAATTTGAAAAGCGAACACTATCAACTGAATGAAGTTGAAATAAAAATAAATTGAGCTAAAAAAAAAGGAAGAACTAATCAGAAACTTATGAGAAATAGAAAATGTGGTTTAAACATCGCTGGATTAAGAAATAAATGAGTTAGGAGATTGGAGAAACGGATAGAAGCAGTACTACAAGGAAATAAATTTGCAAGAAATTGTCTTAAAATTGTTTTGGTGATACAATATAATGAAGCAATGGAGGAAACAATCCAAATACTGCTTCTGTTGACAATATTGAACAGGAATAACACCATCAAACTCATGGAGTTACTGTGGATTTTGCACAAGAGTGATGCAAGTAGCATTTGGATTTATACCACTGATCTCATTATAAGTTGTTGTGTAACAGCTCCTGAGGTAGAGATCTTGAGTACCAGCCGTCTGATCCAGCTTTTTGGGAGAGTTTTGCTTTTAACTTCCCTGGGAGATTTATTAGGCCTTAAACCTGCAGGAGCGCCAAGTGTTATGCAAATGACGCTTTTATCATTCAGGATGTTCAGCACTGCTGTGTGCTATGTACTCTTTCTCTCTGCCGGTAATGAGGCAGTATAATCAGATGGAGCATGGGCTATGGGGCTTGTGCAAAACAGCAGCTCTGCCTTCAGCTCTGATGGGGAGAAAACCTAATTTAGAGCAGCAATAATGTCCTAGCCCCATAGCAACAGCTATGCCATGGATATAGCTGCCTCGTGGTGGGCAGTGGTCCGGGTCAGCTTAGTTAAAGAAAAAAAAAAAATCAAATAAAATTCAGAAAGTTAGTTTGAGGTCAAGATCAAAACAAAGAAAAGTCAGCAGTTAACGCATTGAGAATCTGGCCCATGACATGAGTCCCTGGGCTGCATGGACACATGCACAGGGCTAGTGACAATAATGTGAGTTTGAGGAGGGCAGGGATCGATAGACATTACAAAAATAAAATAATCTTGGACTGTTCTTGGAGAAAAGAAGAAATTAAAAGTTCCAGTGGCAAACACACAAGTGTAGCACGCACAAAATAATGGGTAATTCCTTTAATGAGGCCCACAAATAGAGGGAAAAAGAAAGGAATTCCCTAATGAGCCTCTGGGTTGTTGCTAACAGCTTCATTTGAGAAGAAATATGTTGAATTTCAGACTTCTCTGTTATATTCTATTAATCAGTCTTTTTTATTGTAGCCTCTTTGTTTGTCAGGTTCAGGCGGTAGCAACCTATTTGTGTACCCACAGTAGCTTTGGTATCTGCTGTGGGTGAATAATGAGGCTTCTCTAATCACCTGTTTGTGCCATAACTACTGTGTTCTTTGTTGTTGGCATGGATTACTGGATACTGATGACAAACCATTAAAATAGCATTTGTTACATCGGAATGGGACTGGGATAGGAAAACGAAGCATTCTGTGCATGGGGAAAGAGAAAGAAAACCAAATTATTTGAAGTGTTTGAAAATAAGTTGTTCAAGGACTGAAAGAGTCATAGGATCATAGAATGGTATGGGTTGGAAGGGACCCCAAGAATCACAGAGTTCCAACCCCCCTGCCACAGACAGGGCCACCAACCTCCAGGCCTGGATCTACATGAGGTTGCCCAGGGCCCCATCCAACCTGGCCTCAAACGCCTCTCCAGGGATGGGGCATCCTCCACCTCTCTGGGCAGCCTGTTCCTTCCAGCACCTTACCACTCACTCTGTAAAACCCTTCCCCCTAACACCTAATCTAAACTTCTAAATTAGTAGGAGATCAGTAGTGATCTGGTCCTACTGTGTGGATCTCCTCAGTCACTCTGAATCAGCAAAATAAGCTGTGTTCAGTCCCCCAGAGTTTCATGCTTGTATACAAAAATGTGTTAAGTCCACCAAAGTGTATGCTTATACATTTCAAGCTTTATAGTCTTGTAAGCTTTATCTGCTTATTTTCTGTAGATGTCATTCCAGATAAAATTATGGCGAGTTGGAAGAGAGTATTTTTAGGTACCTTCTATGTAGAAGAAGTGACGTGTGAGAGGGAGCAGCAGGTCTCATTAGAAGGCAAGCTGTACTTCCCAGGAGTATTCTACAAAACATTATTGTATCGGCAACTGTTGATTTGTTGAAACTGGAAGGCTTTGTAGATGTGCAGTACTTCAATTTTGATTATCACTGTCAGAAGCTCAGGTGTGTCAAAGCAAAGCACATGGAATCTTCTTTTAAAATAGTCTTTAATTTTCAGATTAATTTTTTTTTTTAGAAATAAATTCAGTAGCATACACCATCTGAATTCCCAACTGCAGCAATTGCCATAAATAATTACTGAGAATTGAACAATAAACTCAAATGCAGTTGTGAATTGTATATTTGAAGATGTTAAACCCCCTCAAGCTCTTTCACATAATGCTGTTGCCATATTTTGCAGCTTTAAAACTCTAGAGATGATGAAAAATCTAGAAAGATGAACTATACCCATAGAGTTTAAGCTAGCTCTCTCAATTTGAATTATTCTTTTTATATACTATATATATTCAGAATATATATATAGATATATATTCTGAGCTTCAACAATCCAGTGGCTTGAGCATGCTTCCAAGTTGCAATAAACCTAATCTACTTTTATCTCAGACTTAATTGAGAAGCAAAATCATCATTCTTTCATCTTTTTGACTTGCAGAGCTCTGAGGTTTTGCAGAGCAAAGTGAGTTTTCCATGTTTCTTTTTCTTTTTCTCCCTTGAGAAACCGTACTCTCACAAACACTTCAGAGAGAAAAGATACTCATGTCTGTAAGTGTTTTCCATTCTGGATCCTTTATTTGTTTCTGGAGAAGGTAGGGATGTAGGATTTTATTTTGTATGCTTTACACATATACACTTATATAGTTACCCCTGTATGTATGTGTGTGTGCATGCATGTGCACATATACATAATACACATGTTATATTGGTGTAGTAGTAGCACCATACAAATGTTTGAGACCTCTACATAAAGACCTCATTTTTACTCTAAAAAAACCCTAATAATCTAGTCTTCTGTTGTGGCATCCAGTGTTGACTAATGGTAGGAGGATGGAAAGTGGAAAAAATTCAGTAGACATTGATGTACAGTGACAAAGGCTTATGGCTTTAATTGTACCTATTAAAAGGTAATTACTTTCCTACCTTTGTTCCTCTACTCTTGATAAAAAAACGGTGTTAATTTGTTTTTTTAGAGATATTTCTTCATTATGCATATATATTCATGATATTCTGCATTTTCACCTCCTTTTAAACTGTTTTTCCCATCCTGTATGTTATATATGCAGTCTCAAGGCTCTGTTGCCACAGAACAGCAATTGCATTTCTAACACTATGTCATGGACATCCTATACATAATTTACCACCTTAACATCACCTGCATGCAGTTAATAAAGCAAAGCTCAGGTAAACTGCAAAAATACCATGCCACCCCTCTTTTTTCTTTTTCCTACTAATTAAACCAGCGTGGGAGACCTGATTTATTTTCAGGACTGATTCAGACATGCTGTTGAGTCTTGGATGTACCTGGGTGATGAAGGGCAGGTCAATGGCTTGACCTTGAGACTAGAATCAATTATAGTGCGCTTCAGTTCTCTAGAACAGGTATTTTGGTTGTCTTGAAAAGCCAGACCAGAAACCCGTTGTTATAGTAACAGAACCACAGAGTCACAGAATGATCATGGTTGACAAGGACATCTGGAGATCACCTAGTCCAACCTCGCTGCTAGAGCAGGATCATCTCAAGCAGGCTGCACAGGACAGTGTCCAGGGGTGTTTTGAATGTTAGGAGACTCCACAACCTCTCTGGGCAACCTGTCCCAGGGCTCTGCCACCCTCCTAGGAAAGAAGTTCCTCCTATTGTTTAGGTGGAACTTCCTATAGCCAGGTTGGTGCCCATTGCCTTGTGTCCTCTCCCTGGGAACCACTGACAAAAGCCCAACCCCATCCTGCTGACCCTCACCCCTCAAGTATTTATGAGCATTGATCACATTCCCCACTCAGTCTTCTGTGCTAAAAAGTCCCAAGTCCCTCAACCTCTCTTCATAAGTGAGATGTTACAGTCTAAGCATCTTCATAGCTCTAACATTTGTCTGTGTTCAGAAGCTGAAGCAGAATAGTTATTTAGCTTAATGGATCTATATGTACCATTATTTAAATAAGAAGTTACATTCCCTTTTACAATGTGGTGTACTAAAACCATCACATTCACAAATAGACTGCCTGAGAATATCTTTCATTTGTGCTACTAACTTGCCAGATTTTTTTTCTTTCTCATCCCTTTTTTAGCTACTATTCCCAGTTTTTACTTTTTCAACTCTTGTTCCATTTCGAGCATCAAGTACATTAGAGATGCTACCCTTCTTTGTTTAGGGTTGGTTTACAAATTACACTAGAAATTAAAAATAAATTAAAAACAAACTTTGCCAAGAATAGAGTTTGTTAGCACAGTGTGGCCATACTGAGACAAGGTTTTCTTATTTAAGATTCCTGTAAAATGTGATATAGTAACTTGGCCTTTAAAGTCTGAGGCAGTCTTTGCAGCATGGCTTTGAGTGCTTGGATGGCTGCTGTGAGAGAAAAACTGGGGAAAGCTGCAGAGCAGAGGGGTTAAATGGTTACCTGTGGTCAGGTTTGAGTATGATGCGGATGTGTGCGAAAGAACTGTGACCATCAAATGGTTTTAGGTAATCCAGTTTACCACCTCAGTTAAGTCCTTGTTTCAGGTGTCTTCGTGTCACATGCTGCTGCATGGAGTAAGTGCTCTCAGAGTTTCACACTCAGTTCTTGCCTGATGTCTTTAGTTAAGAGGTGGCTGGTGGATATGTTTCATGTAATTTTACATTGTGTCTTGGGAAAAGATAGGACTCAAAAAAACCTCTTTTACAAGTAGCGGGCTGCTGTACAATCTATACAGTAGTCTTTACATGTGCAGAAGTTTCAGATTGTATGCTATTTCTTGATTGAACTAATAAGGTAAAAATTTTACCTGTACTTTCCAGAGGCTCTCAGCAAAAATTACCAGAAGGACCTGCACCATTCATCCACCGAGCCTACATGTTACCGCCAGCTGCATCATCCAAAATAAACAGAATCACTTCTTTATTGTAGCTGACAGCTGTAATGCCTCTATTATTTCATATCTTTCACAGGAGGGACACATATCTTCATTACCTAATTATTATTCTGAATGCGATCAGTAACATCACCTTCCTGTAAAGTCAGGCAGAAAATGATGAAAACCAGCAATACTGTTGTACCTCCTCAGGTGACATGTCTTTTTTGATGGTGACAGAACTTCCATGGTGATAGATTTTAAATATCCATGTGGCGAAAAAAATGCATGAAATAAATGCAGTGAGGTCAGCTAATTATAACAACAGGAACTTACAGAACATTTTGCTTTATTCTCTTTAGCTCCAGGCTTTGGTATAATAGAAGAGCTCATTGTAGGAGAAGTTAATGTAAGAACGAGTGCTGAGTGCCAGAATGTCTGTTAAAATGGTCATCTAGTGTGCCAAAGGGCTTTGGAATTGAATCGTTTGGTTGCCTCGGAATCCTACACTCACTTTGCTCCTGCCCACAGGATAGGTGTGAGCTGGGCTCATTCCCCAGGACTTCGAACTAGAAGTGGAGACCCTAATAGTTACTTAAGGGTCTGAACCAATCGCTGGCCATTCAGGCACCATCAAGTCACATGGTAAGGAGTGATTAAACCTGAAACAAAAATCATATAATGTGGATAGAGAAGACTAGGTGCTGCATATGGCTCTGCTCACCTTCTGCCAGCCTGCTTGCTGATTTACACATACCTGGTGCTGACTGCTTCATGTGCATTTTCAAATAAGTTTTGTAGTTTTGAGTATTGCATGAAAGCAGAAATTTTCTTCAGCATACATTCTGACATGTTTGATAGAGGTGAATGTGTTTGTATATATTTTTGTATACATGTAGAAATACACTTTCATGGAGTGCACTTGGCACGTAGGTGATTTTTCAGACTTTTGAAAAAAGGAATTAGAAGTTTTGCATGTTCCTCACTTTGGATACTGACAATATTATTATTCCATATTTGGCTGCTGCCATGTATTATTTCTTGAATAGTGTTGACACCTCTTGTAAAAAGTGTAACCAAAGAAGGTATTTAGGAGTGGACATACAAAAGCAGAAGTAAATTGAAATCAATTAATATATTTCCAAAGTATCGTGGGAATATGTTTGTCATTCGTATGGTTTTCAGGTATTTAATTTTGGTAAGCATAGGAAGATATAAGGAAATGTAGCTTAATGATGACTTTTTAATTGCTCAGCTTTCAAATTTCGATTGTTAGGATGAAAAAGATAAATTCGCTAGTGCTGAGATGAGTAATTGCCTAGCAACCTGTGCCTGAATATATCCACTATTGGGCAAACAGAGGGAAAATAAAACACTTGTGTTTCCATATGTAAAAATGTATACAAAGTATGTATAAGTATCTAAGTCTGGAGCTAAATTATCTGTGTGTATGTATATGTGTAGACAGACACGCTGGTGCTTCTAATTTGCTGGCCTCAAATGCTGTGGAGCATGCAAAAGAGAGATGGAAATGTGAAGCTGGGATGTATAACGTGAATGAAAATTGGCAATACTTGTTTAAAAAGTAAAATTCCGCGGTTAGTGGTGTGGTTGTGTGGGGTTATTTTTAAAACTATCTTGCTTCACTGCTGAAGTAAAAGCAGAAACTGGAAAGATAACCATCAGGGCCAGTAAGAACATTTGTACCTGAATGCTCTCAGTCCATGAGGAAGAGAAGGAAGGAAGATTTTAACTGTCTAGAGAAGGTCATAAACACTTAGGACTGTTTATTTGAAAGGCCATCCTTTGGGCTGTGCTGCTGACTTGACTGTGTGCATGGCTTATCTCTCCATGGAAGGCAGGGAACGGGCAAGAGAGAAGCTGTTGTGTGTCTGAACTGTTTCCTGATCAGGGAATTGAGGCATTTCCAGAGCCTTGGGAGTCACGAATGTTTCACAAAAGATTTACGAAGAGCTAATACTCAAAAGCTCAGTGTAGTTTTAAGTCAAATAAGAAATCTAGATCCCTATATTGACTGTCTGATAACCATGGATATAGAGGTGGAGCTTACTAGCAGCTAGTGGAGAAGCCTGCAAGAGCCCTGCTGATTTTTGACAGAAATCAGTGAATCTGTATTAGCAGATTTCTAGCTAGAAACGTGAACATTTTATTAGCTGAGAAATTTGAAGTGAGAATACTACTAAATATCTCCTGATCAGCTTTAAAAATAACGAGCAAGTGACTGGAGATGATAATGTATTCCCGTCATGACTTGGTATCTCTCTGAAAGTTTTAATTGAACAAAACAACTTAATGGAGAGACAGTTCATCCCAAGTACCTTGTACAGAAAGTCTCATTTCGAGCTCTTATCCCTTCCCTTTTCATAAACCTTCTCACCCTGTAGAGCTGAACAGGTGCGGAAATGCAGCTTGATTCACGTGAGTGTTAGCGAGCAGCAGATAAACACGTCTGGTGTGAATGACAGTGGAAATCAAATGAGTACGTGCAGAGAGTGCCTGGGTAGTTCCTGCCAGCATTGTGGAGTGTGCAGAGAGAAAAGATGTTGTGGAAGGATGTGTTGATAGGGATTAGGGCATCTTCGGTAAAGTATTTGCTATCTCCCTGCTTGTGTAGGAGTCTTCAATATATTTATTGATGACCTGGATGAGGGAATAGAGTGCACAGCCAGCACGTTTGCTGACGACACAAAACTGAGAGGGGTGGCTGACACCCCAGAGGACTGCGCTGCCATTCAGCAAGATTGAGACAGGCTGGAGAGCTGGGTAGGGAGAAGTTTAATGAGATTTAACAAGGGCAAGTGTAGGGTCTGGCATCTAGGGAAGAACAGCCCCAGGTACCAGTATAGTTTGGGGGACTGGCCTATTGGAGAGCAGTGTAGGTGAGAGGGACCTGGGGGTCCTGAAGGACAACAGGATGACCGTGAGCCAGCAATGGGCCCTGGTGGCTAAGAAGGCCGATGGCATCCTGGGGTGTATTAGGAGGGGTGTGGTTAGTAATTCCTTCTCCCGCTCTCCTCTGCCCTGGTGAGACCACACCTGGAATATTGTGTCCAGTTCTGGGCCCCTCAGTTCAAGGACACAGAATTCTTTGAAAGAGTCCAGCGTAGGGCCACCAAGATGATGGAGTGGAACACCTTCCTTATGAGAACAGGCTGAGGGAGCTGGGCATCTCTAGCTTGGAGGAGACTGAGGGGTGATGCTATTAATGTTTATAAATATGTAAAGGGCAAGAGTCAGGAGGATGGGGCCAGGCTCTTCTCAGTGATAGGACAAGGGGCAGCAGTTTCAAGCTGGAGCATAGGAAGTTCCTTATAAGGAGGAACTTTTTCAGTGTGAGGGTGATGGAGCGCTGGAACAGACTGCCAAGAGAAGTTGTGGAGTCTCCTTCTCTGGAGACATTCTAAGCCTGCCTGGATGCATTCCTATGTGATTTAGTCTGGGTGATCATGCTCTGGCAGGGGGGGTGGACTGGATGATCTTTTGAGGTCCCTTCCAACTCCTAATGTTCTGTGTGTTGCTGTTCGCTGAGGTTGGGTGCTAGGTGTGGTGTGCCACTGGTACCCTCACCTCATCAGTTTGGGGGAACATATCTTTTCCTTTGATGAACAATGTCTCAGCTGATGACATCTTTCCCCAAATCCTCGCGGCACATGAAAAATTTACTGCAAGTTGTAAAAACGTTCAGAAGTGCATTATATAACCATATTCTTCCTTTAATCACTTTAGATCCAGTTTTGACTAATAAAGATTTGAAATGACAGGAATAGTTCATCTTCTTTCCCTGCAGAGACAGTTGGCATAGAAATGAACTCTCTGCAACCTATGAAAGAGAGGAGTTTACTTTTTAAGCTGTTCTCTGTTTCTACTTGTACTGGTATTGTCAAACATCAGATGCTTAAAAAAAGTCTGGGGCACAGCAGACTGAAGTACAGTGACCGACTGCTCTTTCACATTCAAATGAATAAAGTATCTCATACTGTACGCTTTTAGAAAGGGAAGAGATTATACTTTTTTAAGGCAGAAGGGGATTTATTATGATAGAAATTAATCTCTGCAGACATTACTTTAGGGCTCTCTTCTAACCCTGAAAGTAGGGACACACTTTTACAGTATTGTACTATTAAAATAAATCCTAAAGCTTAAGTCAGCACTTCATCTTCACCCAAGATTAATGTTTCAGTCCAGTCCCAGAGTGGTATTTGAACATGAATTCTCTGTTTAGAATAATCTGATTTTCCTTTTGTAATGCCATCTCAGTTTTTCAACAATCAGCTGGTGCATCCCTTCAGGTTACAAGATCAGAAAAAAGTTAAATTTAAAGAACTGTTTACACCAAAGTTTACACGAGAATTTTGCAGTTGTGCTCCACAACTGCAAGCCACAACTTAAGTTCATACAGTCTCTGGATCCAAGAGCCTTTCAGAAGTAGCAACTATCTCAATTTTCATAAGACCTCTGATAAAACCATGAGTTTTGTTATTCCAGGATTTGCATTCTCCTGTAAATTTTTCCCATCCAGTTCATACACAGACATTTAGAGTTGATGGTATCAATTTATTTATATTCTAAAACCATTTAAACGGTCTGCCATGAACATTCTAGTTAAAAAGTTAGCTTAACTTTCTTCCTCCAGAGTAAGCAAATCAACCTAAAGAATGAGCAGAAGGAGGTAGATGAGCTATTGTTATCTAGAAACTTTAATTTTTGTTTTAAAATAATAAGCGATCCAAGTTAATTATTCAATTGTCTTTTTACTGTAGGAAAAAAAAATTAGCTGCCTCACCATGAAATCTGAAATTTAAAAAAAAAAAACAACAGCTTAGAAATTTCTTACAAGAACTGCAAAGCTCATCTATTTTCACATTCCCATTTTGCATCCCTGCACAGGTGTGTCTTCAGTATGATTTATGGTTCCACTTCTCAGTAAAGGGTTTAGCTGTAGAGAAATAGATTTGAACTTGGACACTGTACAGATGATTCTGTAAATCAGAAAACTATTAAAGCTCTTTCTCTGAAAATTGATTTTAACATGAAACAGCTACTGGTAGCAGGTACTTTCTCAGTCTTCTCCTGAAGTTTAGTTGCTCTTCTGGGCTTCAGAACTGAGCCTCATTTTTACTACCCCTATACCAAATTTCTATTGACTGGCTATTTTCTGGGCTGTTTATTCTTTGGTGCCACCTGGAGATTTCTTCTCTTTAACAAGCTTTATTCTCAGGAAAGGGAATAGCTATTCATTTTATTTCTTTAGAGAGGGCTTTGAAAATAAGCCGTATTTCATGTAGCAACGTAGGAAACTGAATAAAAGCACAACTGCTGGTTTAGGATGGAGTGATGGTTCGCCTCTTCCCATCAATGGTGAAACAAGTGCTTGAGCCACAAAACACCCATTATATGGCATACCAGGAAAGGATGATGTACCTAATAACTTCTATGGCTGGCGCCCTTAACTTGTATGTCATTATGTTCGCAGCTGCCTACTAGTATATCTTGTCATGCCATTTATTTCAGTGGGTGTCAGCATCTGCTTGGACACTTAAAATATCCGTGTGTTTACTTCAGTATCAGCTTCTTTAAATTTCACTACATCAATACATAATGAATACTAGATATCCTCATATTTATAGTTAATTCACATATTAAATATGTTTGTGTTCATATCATTTATATTTAATTGGGTTGATTTTTCCATGCACATTTTCATGGAACATACTCTATCCTTAAATTATAGGGGAAAAAAAGGTGCCCAAACACCCATATTATTTTTCTTCTATCACCTCTTTCCTTCCAGCTTTGAAATGCTGTGAATCCACATGATTTTCTGAAGACACATTTCTTTCTTTGTCACCCTTTCGTTCTCTCAAACACATGTCTTTTGCACTTATACTTCTGCCAGAAATTGTGGCAGTTATCTTTCTAGGTGTTGTAAAATAGTTGAGCTTAATTGTATTAATTTCAGTTTAATGATTTTGTGCATTGTGACTGAAATTCTCCCATGCTTAATTCAGGGTACAATACCTTAGGTTTTGGCAAGTATTTCTATCCCAGGTGCTATGATGTTAAAGGGTAAGTAGTTTTAAGATGGGGTTTGTTTGTTGGTTTGTTTTGTTTGGTTTTCTTTTTGGGGGGCAGGGGTTGGGGGAGGTGTTGGTTGGTTGGTTGGTTTTTAATTCCATTACAAATATTAGTGAAGATTCAGATAGATTTGTAGATAGTAATGGTTATAACACTCTTACACAGCAAAGAAAGCCTTAGGAAGTAGGGAGTGCACGTAGGTGGTTGTGGACGGTGCTTTTCTGCTTGCACAGAGCATCTTTAGCCTTCATATCACAAAAATTGTTTTGATAAACTCTGAGTTTCGGTTCTTGACAAGGATTGATGGGCTAGCTGTTGCCATCATGGTGTGCTGCATTATTTATACACAGCAGTTGACTTCCTTTTTTCAGGTTGTCCTTTGCTGTCAAGCAAAGTGTTGCACTCTTCAGTCAAGAATCATGTAACATTTTGTGGGGTTTTATAGGATCAAAAAAGTATGCTATATAAAAGTGTAAAGTTCGGCAAAGAGTGGATTTACAATTTTACCCTCCTCCTCACTGTTACCTGCTTGTGGAAAGAAGGGATTGCTGTACATTTATTATTTTGTTGAAAATAATATGACTTAAGAGTGATTACATGAAGGTATGTTGTAGAGCACAATGGACTTACAGAGCAGTTCATCAATTTAATAAAATTAAAGGCTTTCAATAAAATAGATTCATGGTCACTGAGTTACTCAGAATGGACAAAAGCTGTCAGAGTCTCAAAAAAACCCCTATTTGTTCCTAAAGAGAAAATATCTCACCATTTTATTAGAGTTTTGCTATATATATTTTATTTTTTGGTTTGGAGAAGTAGGGAGAGTTCTTAATTAAAGTTCTAACTTTGAGTATGTATATATCTCCACTTAATTTTTTTTTCTTTCTTTATTCTTAACCACCCTTATTTTCCAGAGGATGGACAGTTCACTCAAGAACTTATTTGAATTCAAAATGTTGTGAGGTAAAACTACAATATCCCCCAGATTTAGTATCATATAATCATATATTTTGTCTGCCCCTCAGTACAGTATGGTCTGAGATAATATGGATTACATTTCTACGTTAACTCTACCATGCATGATGTTCTGGAACAAAGAGGAAATATGTATGTGTATATACATAATTATCGTACATCCATATATAAATAAGCTACATATATAACATTGTTCCAAAGCAACGGCCCCCTAAAAGAGGTAAATGCAAAGTGGTCATGACTTCTGTCAGTTGTGATGGAGGGGAGGGGTACATGAACGTACCGTTTGATGATTCTGTTTCACAGATTCTTGCACCAAATCTTGACAGCTTGATGCAATGAGATTTTACTGCCTGAGATTTTCCTGAGGATGAACTAAAGTCAGCAATAGCTGTAGTACATATTTATATATATATATATTTGAGAAATACTTTAATGCTTGAGTAGCCACATAATCAAAAGAGCAGGGTTAGTCAGACAAAGTAAAGATAAACGTAAATTACTGTGGTTTTTCGACAGTTGCATTCTTTCTGGACCCATTTTAGAACATTTTAATAAAAGTGCAGTATTGCTTGTCTTTTGGTGCTTTTTAAATAATGGGAGTTCCTTTTGGAATGCGTGCTTAATTTACAGGAATTTGTGAAGTTTCACAGTGTGTTTTACAGTGTATTATTATCTGTCACTGCGGAAAGTTCACAGCACAGAGCACAGCTCTGTAAGAGTTACTGCAAAGGCTATAACTCTTTCTTGGGGTTTGTTTTACTTTTCTGTTCATCATGACTCTGAGGTTAAATTCTAAAGCTAGTGCTGTGTTAGAAGTTGTATTATATGCAACACAGTATTTTAATGGTAACAAATCCCTTGATGAGTTCTGTGAAGACCAAGTGCACCTGTATAAAGCTTTTGTTACCAAGAACAGAGCCTTTAAAGTAAAATTCTGTTCATCAAGCTCAGTAGAATGTGTAACAAATTAGATTTCAATACTTCACCATGAATGGCCTCTCAAGAGGCACAAAATGTAAATTGAGGGGAATATTGTTGATTCAAAGGTGATATTTGTTTTGTTCTGCACAATTTCACAGACGCTAAGTCATAAATAAGGGTGCTAACATTTTAGGTGAGTTTTACTAATCTGTGTATTCAAATTTGCACAGCCTGGTACCCACTCTTAAGTAGAATTTTGGACCAGTTGTGTCTGTGCAGTTGCTCACTTCTCTGACTACATCGGATTTCATGTCACACTATGGTATTATTTTAACCATTATTGTTCAGAGTATAGATATTCCCTGCTGAGCCTTCTTTAGCATTACCTGAATGGCACAGCCTAGGTACATTTTCTGTTGGAGTTTTTTTCCATCTTTTTGGGGGAGGTGAGGAGGGGAGAGTTGTTTGGTGGGGGGAGAGGGTTTGCTCTTTTTTGTCCCATCCTGTTTAGAGTTGTGCTGTACTTAATTCTGTGATGTGATATGATGAGAATTAAATTTTCACCAGTGACTGACAGTAGAATTTGAACCAAGGCGGTGTGTCAGAGGAGCACTCGGTGCAGTTATTTCCTGAGCATGGAAAAAAATGACTGTTGTTAGGCAATGGCATCTGCTTTATTAGTCCCAAGCCGTAGGTCTGGTCATGTCACTTGAGACTGAAAAAAAGGTCAACATGAATTTTCAGACATGAAAACCACACAGTTAGGCATGTACACTTTGGACATACCGGTTTATGGAAATATAATGGAAAACTGGGGATGCTTTCTGTTCATCAGTCAATATAAAACTTCCAAAGGGAAACTCCTTTCTTGAAGGAAACTTCTTTCTTGATAACTGAAATCAGAGGGACATTGAATCAGAAAAAATACAGTAAAGATATCCCCTCTCATTTTAATCAGAGTATCTGTAGAGGTTTACATAATAAGTGTTCCTGCTCCAGATGCTGTTTAATTTATTAATTTAATTAAAGGTGTAGGAATATACATGTCAGAGCATTTGGTTAATAATAGTTCTTTCAAATGTCTAAGCCCCATGAAGCAAAAAAACAAACCCAGTTATAAAATGAGTCTTGAAAATGACATGCCTTGACTTACTTAGCTTCAGTTAGACAGATGACTAGCCATTAGACAAATAGTGCCTTATGTCACTGACTCTCCAAAAAGCTCCACTTCTCTGTCAGCTGGACAATCTTCAAGAGAAAGTACATAGACACATGAAAATTCCCAAGTTATGGCAGCTTAATGCTGACAGATTAAAAATTCAGTAAGTTTAAAAATAGCCCAGCAAACTAACCTGCAACTAGGGATTTTTTTTTTTTGCAACTGATGCACAGAATTCATAAAGGCAGTTTTGTACATCAGTAGATTTTCAGAAGTGATTATTAGATTGATATTCTCACAGCAGGCACAAATCTGAAGTCTTTATGCCAGAAAGGTGTTGAAAACATTTTGAGTTCCCTTACCACCACTACAGTCCAAAATGTATTACAATGTCAATATCACTACTGACATAAACAAGTGGGTTTCTGTAACTCTTTGCAACTAAATATTAAAAGATTGGCAACTATTTAATTCAGAAACTACAGGAAATAATTCATTATTGTGTATCTGCAGATGTTTTTAAGTTGCATTTGCAAAACAAAACTGCACTGCACAAGTTGTTAGTATTTCTACAAGCAACACTAAGCAATAGACAGCACTCTCTCTAGCTTGATTTAAATTTTAAAAGTGTCACTAAGTATATATTTAGTTGTCTTAGAAAAAAATATTAAACTGAAGCTGACCAAAACCTTGGGTGTTCTGTAGGATTGCTTCCAGTTATCCTGTGGGGGACAGGATGCCATCCTTATTTCTGTATATTTGTAGAACAGTGATAGAGCGCAGCTATTTAGGGATGCTAAAGCTGAGGAATTACAAGAACTGAACAAACACTCAGTTCTCTCTTTCATATGCCATCCTGAAGCCTGTTTCAAATAATATTGGATAGGAAGTCACTGTCAATACTCTCAATCACTGTCAATACCGGAGGCGTGTTAAAGTTCTGAGCACACGAAGCAGCCCTGAGGTGCATCTTTCAGAGTTCGTCTTTCTGCTGTTGATCACCTCCATGCTAATTAACTAAATAGGGTTTCTTCACTGCAGAGCAATTAAAGGTTGAGCAAAATCTGCTTGTTTAGCATTATTTAAGCAGACTGAAGCTACTCACTGTGCCAGTGCCTGGGAGTTTTACAGCACAGCTGCCACACAGCCCAGCGTAGTTTTAAAGTGAAGCGTGACTTTGTTTCTGTGGTCACAGTGAATTATGGGAGAACTTGATAAACTTCCCTAGGACATGGAGGGCACTGTTGAGGAGCACTGAGGGACCATGGCCGCTCAAGTCCTTTAGCCTCCATCACTGCCATGCAGTTGGTGGGTCACCAGTCACAGTGACAGCCTCCCTGGGGGCACCATGTGAACACAGAGCAGGCTTGTAGGACTCCTTGTCAAAAATCATTGACTGGGTGGAAACTTACTGTTAGAATTGAACTGCTCAAAAGACTTAAATGGCTTTAGTCTGTACTGTCAAAATTTATCCTGGGACCATATAACTGGTATGGTGTGACTGATGTAAAGCCAACACAGAAGCACACCACTGCACGGCCTGAATGCCATGCTCCATGGTTAGCTGAAATGCAGCTGCATGCCATTTAGTGATTTCAGTTTTGGGCCCCTCACTACAAAAAAGACATCGAAGCCCTGGAGCATGTCCAGAGAAGGGCAACGAAGCTGGGGAAGAGTCTGGAACACAAGTCTGATGAGGATTTGCTGAGGGAACTGGGACTGTTCAGTCTGGGAAGAGGAGGCTCAGGGGAGACCTTATTGCTCACGAGAACTGCCTGGAAGGGGGTTGTGGTGAGCTGGGGGTCAACTTCTTCTTGCAGAGAAGTAGCAATAGGACAAGAGAGAATTGTGCCATGGGAGGCTTAGGTTAGAAATGTGGAGAAATTTCCTCTCAGAAAGAGCGGTTGGGCATTGGTACGGGTTGGCCAGGGAGGTGGTGGCGTCACTATCCCTCGGAGTGTTCAAGGAAAAGTTGTATGAGGTATTTAGGGACATGGTTTAGTAAGTAATATAGGTGGTAGGGGGATGGTAGGACTAAATGATCTTGGAGGCCTTTTCCAACCTTAATGATTCTGTGATTCTATGAGAGTGCGTAAGTCTGGAGCATGTGGTGATGTAACCACAGACATGGTTCTCTGTTTATTAACCAGGTAATAAGACAATAAACTGAAACCACCACTCATCTTTATGTTAAAGGGAACCTGGGGACGTAAAATCCTGGATAAATTCTTGTCCAAGTATACATCCTGAAGGACTTCCAATGAGAGAAACCAGAAAATTATTTTTTGTTAAATGTTATTGTTGTTTGCAAGTGAATATCCGTCACTCCATCTAAGAGAATCACATTTTGTGGAGTAGAAGGCACGGGGAAGATGATTACACAGAGGTGTGCAGTTAATATAAAATGGAATTAATCAAAAGGTATTCAAAGGACATAGAGGTTGTCATTCCTTTCAATTCTTGGTTATCAGCAATCTGCCATACATAGAGCTTGTGCATAACTTTTGGAGGATTCTATACAGGAATTTTAGTATTTTTTTTTTCCTTTAATCCACAGGAGATGTGTGTGACTCCAACCCATGCAAAAATGGTGGCATCTGCCTGTCAGGGCTGAATGATGATTTCTACTCATGTGAGTGCCCTGAAGGCTTCACAGACCCCAATTGCTCTGGTGTTGTGGAGGTTGGTAAGTGCAGACTTTAAATGCTGGAATAATAATTTGAGTATTGTTTTAGTCTGTGCCTGTGATCACATACACTGGTTGACCACTACCCTTTCGTTATTGGTTTCCTAACCTATATAATTATAACGACTGAGAAAAGTTCAGTGCTCTACTTCACAAAAAGTAAAGGATCATAGCTGTGATTTACAGTGAGCAACATTTCTCAAAGATCAATGCAATCAGATATTTATTTATCCCTCTGCTGATCAACCATTTAAAGCTTAGTTAGTGGCAGTTTTATGCTTAGGTCTCCAGTAAAGAGTAATTGCTTAACCAAGTGAAGGTACAGTTTAGGAGAAACCAGCAGCTCCGAAATGTCAGGCAGGACAGACCTCTTTCTTAAGAAAACTTCAGGTGAAAATCAAAGTGCAACAGAAAATGTGGTGGGCAGCTCATTGTGCTACAGGCCATCCCATCATTTTTGATAGAGCAGAAGATCTGCAAGTTGCCCCAGCTGTTAAAGTCTACTAAAGAAAGTGTAAAAGTATGTGTGGTAGAGCGAGAAAATAAATGCATGCTGCAGTTTAAATAGTTGGCACCTGTCTTCCATGGAGTTGTGGTAGTTGGGATGGGGAGGTAAAAGGTAGAGAAAAGCGTTGATTTACAGCAAAGGTGTCAGCGTTGCTTATTTTGTTCATATTAGGAAAATACTTGAAAGTTGAAGTTCTGTGGCAGCACCTCATATCTATCTGAAGGTTTTGGATGCATTTCCTTTGCTGACAGCCAAAGTGTTTGAAACCAGTACGACCCTTCAAGTATTTCATATCATACATCCCTCCCTGTGATTCATCAGCCTGGGTTACACTAACATGCTTCGGTCTGTGACAGCTGAGTAGTGCTCACACGTTTTGCTTCTGTACTGTGGAACACCAACCTTGTGCAAAAAGGCATCACCAACAGCCTTGCTTCTACAGATTTCCCCTTGAAACTGTCACATCTATGCTCAGCACCTCTCTAACACTGCAATCATCCTTAATCTGCCTGGCTTCTTTTTTTAAATAAGTGAATAAAAGCTAGACAGGAACAACCTGAATATACCGTTCTGGGGATTAAGTATATCCCTCTCTAGGATGAGATAAGGCGAGAAAGACTTAGCCTAGGAACCCAAGTTTATTCTGGGTTTGGTTTTGTTTCCTGAAAATAATACTACTGTTGTTCTGGGAGTTGATTCTACGTCTCCACAATGCAATTTTAAGGGAATTTTGATTTAATTTGAGCTCCCTGGAGATAAGTTCTCTGCAGATGTAGTGGTAGAATGGCCAATTTTTGTCAGACACCAACTGCATTGTTTTCTGACTGCAAAATGTCATAGTACCTGGTTATCACCTAATATTTGAGTTGCACAAGAAACTACTTGTTCCATTGGTGCAGCCACATAAGTAACCGGAATACACTGTCTCAGAATCCTGTTTTCCATCCCTTTCCATACCATCTTTATGAATGCTTGAAGGGTCTGAATTTATCCTATATAACCATATAAATGGCCTTGACATGGGTTTACTGCGGGAAACTTCTGAATTTATCACATGCTTTGCTGGCAGGAAAGTACACGTGGCTGTGGGAGTGGCTACCGTGAGTGAGTCTGGGATAAAAGTATTTTGTAATAATTGAAGCTGTAATTTAAACTTAAATATCAATAGGGCTTTAAAAAATGCACATAGGTTTAACTACATTTTTCAAACACTTCAACAGAATCTTAGCTTGGTAAATAAAGCATAAGCAAATAGACACCTTGAGAATATCTGGTAATCACACTGCTCATGCTGGCAGAATATAACATTTTTAGTTTGCAATCTGGAAGATGTACCTACTGGACAACATTGGTTAAGTTAAGGATTCATGGATATTCCCATATTAGCTAATATCTGGAGAGGTAATGTAGTTTTTGTCCAGTATGGCTATGCAATGTGTATGGATTCAGACACTAGCCATTACTTTTGGAAAACTTGAAAAATAGTCTTTAAAATAAACTTTTACTTTTTAAGTAGAAAATAGTATTTCAAGATAATAGTTTGTCCCTTCCTAAGAAAAATATGATGAGTAGGGTAACCTACTAGTCAGTTAGACTCCATTAATTCAAACACTGGAGCATTTCAAGTAAAATAATCTGTTGAAAGGTGGTTCTGTGAGGAGCCCAGGAGTGCAAGACCCCTTGTGATCCCTTTTGCCAGGCGTGTTTATTAGCAGGTGTAAGATTGGAGTAGGAATGCTAGCAAAGGTTTCTTCTCTTGGGCTTTTTAATGAGTTGTTGTCCCAAAGCTATTCTTCTTAACCCTTAGTATCTTTAAAAAGGTTTCTTGAAAATTTCCCCTGTTGTTGAAAACACTAAGTTGATTGAAAATTAGTCATTTAGGACATCAGGAGACACTGAGTAAGAAGAAAGGAGGAGGGTAGAGGGAAAAGCCACCACAGAGAAGAGCTCATGTCAGTCCATCTCTCAGAAAGGCTGTATGGCAAAGTTTAAAAGTGGTTGAGTGTTCCGCATGTTCCTTTTGTTAGATGCTCCACTTCAGCCCTGGTGACTTTATTCAGTCCTGGTGACAGGATACTGTTGATCACTGGAGACTAGCTGGAAAGTCACAAGTTTTCAAGGAACATACCTCAGACAGGAGGATTTCACAGTGAAAGTTAACAGGGATTTTACTTAACCATGCATTAAAATGGGTAAATAAAAACCAATCCCTGCAGAAAGGAAGTTACAAGTTCATGCAAAGGAAAAAGAGATGCATAAAAGTACATCAAGGTAGGAAGATTAAATATTTAGGTAGAAGTCTTAAGCAGAAGTTGCTTAAGATTCAAGACAATTTGGGAGCTGCATGAATAGTTCAAGGACTTAAGAATGTTCAGAATTCTTTTATTAAGACTATTAGCTTAATGAAACTAACATGTAAAACAATGAAGCATGATGATAGAATCTTAATTCAGTCCAAGAAGACTCATAATTACTGCTTTTTTCTAAATTCACCTGTGGAAAATCCCTACTCCTCTGCCATACCTCTCCACTGTTTTCTGATCCTGTAACTGTGAATGTAACTAAACCAAATTTTTTATAAAATGTTTGGAACAAAAATTTCTCTATTTTAAATTACACATTCTGTTCTGATTCTACTCTTTCTCTAATGATAATCCTGCCTTATTTCCTATATTTCCTTATACTAAACATGGCTGAGATTAGATGACAGATCTATAATAACAGCTTATTTGTACAGCCAGTTCATTTCAGTGCTTTGTGTATCCTAACAGATTCTAAATATCTCATAAACTGGCAGAGAGTAAGATAGAGGCAAGCAGGAAAAAGTAGATTGTTGTTCTTTTCAGTACAGCACATTCTCCAGTGAGGTAGAAAGGGATTTAGCTAAACAGATAAGAAGAATAGGTAATTACATCAAGCTTCCCAAATAGCAGGATGTTTTCCGAAGATTATAACAGTGTGGCCTGAGTTACCTCTATAGCATCTTTGGAAACATGAGTTTTAACCTAGACTGAAAAAATACTCACATGTAATTGGTAGTTGTAGACATCAAGTTGACAAACTTTATCTAACTTAAATAAATCACAAGTAATTATCAGAAGCCATGTGAATTACAAAAATACCATAAACTACATATAATTAACACATGTCTCTAATACACACTGTTCAGGAAAAGTGTGATTGTGCAACCTGATCAACGTGGGAAGTTGATAGAAGAAAAGGAGCTTAGTCATGGGCAGTGCATGAGGGGAGCGATGACAGGGCTTGTTATTGAAGTGGTGTAGGGGGAAATTTTTCACCTAAAAGATTACTCCTGTTTTATTTGCTGTGTGATTAGACTAAAACAGGGGGAAAAATACATGACTGAGGATAAAACTTAAAGAGCAGTTTAGTATGCTGTAAGGCTATCAGAGCATGTTCCATGAGTGACCATGGTTCATGGTTCATTGTTCCCATTTGAAAAATGAGCAACTTAAAACTATTCAGTTTTGATCTTCCAAATCTGAAATTCAATAGCTGTCTGAGAGGATAATCTGGTGAACATGTTTAGTTTATGTAAGTGGAAAAATAAATGATGTACAATGACAGAGAGGGTAGAGGAGGCACGAGCACATTAGAAAAGAGCTCTGAACACTCTCCAAAGCTGCATTCAAATAGGCTATCAGTACCTTTTGGAACATGTCTTTACCTCTTGTGTCAGCTCTCGATGTTAACCGAGAGGAATTTATTATTGAAAAACATGTCTGTGTGCATTTTAGAAGGGCGGGAAGGCAATTTAATGACCCTGTACATGTGATACAGGTGTCCTGCTTTAGCTCCAGGCAGCAGCTGAGCACCTTGTGGCCACTAGCTCCCACCCCATACCATGAGTGGGATGGGGAGGAGAATGGAGAAAGGCAAACCTCGTGGGTTGGGGTAAGGACAGTTTGCTGGGACAGCACAGGAGGTGAGAAATAACACTACCAGGACTTTATAGCCGAATATACAGAGCTGGTGATTCATGACTCAGTTTCTCACCAAACCACACAGCTCAGGCCATACAGCTCAGAGCCATCCCGAAGCCAGACTGTCCCCAAACCATGTGCTCCTCTTCCATAAAGCCCCCCTTTATACTGAGCATGACGTCATGGCATGGAATATCCCCTTTGACCAGTTTGGGTCACCCATCCTCCCTGTGTCCCCTCCCAGCTTTTGGTGAAGATTAATCCTATCCTTGCTGAACCCGGGGCACTTGGGCGTAAGTGCAGCTTGGTGACTTGGAGAAGAGCTGAAAGCAAAAGAGAGAGATGTTAGTTTTGCATCCTGATTCTGCCAAGTGACTTAAGAATTGATTGTGAGGTTCCTTGTTTTTCACATTGCAGTGTTTCCTACATTAGTTAGTCTTTCCAGCATCCAAGGGAAATTATTTGTTTGACTGGGACACAGGAATCAAAGGGGTTTTTCCCTTTTGATGTTAAATAAAAAATCAGTAAGATGGGTTAGACACAGAGTGCTATGATCTAGTTTTAGCTTTGTGGCTTTCTTCATACAATCTATCTCTTTACATCTGCTGTCCTGACCACTGCACTGATGGGACAAAAGCTTGACCAAAAATTAGTAAAGATATATTTCTATTATTATTTTCCAATCACTTTTTTATGCCATGAGTGGAAATGGGAGAATGATATCAAAGATGTTTTTTATAGTCCTACAATATGTGATTCTTTGCACCACACTTTGAATATATGTTTTGCTGGATTTTCTCTCTATAGAAATAATGAAATTAATTCCTTCTTACAAAATAATTCCAATGGCTTAGTGTCACGTGTGTATAATATGCAAGTGATATGATTGTAGGTGCCTCATATCTAAATTAGGTAGCATGAAATAATGTAAATTAAAGCACAGACAATCAAAAAATCAGTGTAATTGAGGATGGGATGGACTTCTCAAGGTCTCCAGTTCATCGTTACTTCTTAAGAGAGCATCAGGAGCACAGGTTTCTCAGGTCTGCATCCTGTTGGGGTTTGAATATTATCAATTTTGGAGGCTTCACAGCTTCTCATGGCAATTTATGCTAGTGTTTGATCACCTACTGTGGTGGGTCTGGCTGAGATGGAGTTCATTTTCCCTATCACAGTGCTGTGCTGTTCATTGGTTGATAACGCATGGGTGTGCTGACAAAGCACCAAGGCACCCTCTCTCTCTCTCCAACATTCTCCCTCACCAGGATGCTGGGGGTGGGGAAGACTCTGGGAGGGAACATGGCCAGGATGGCTGACCCCAGCTGACCAAGGGGATATTCCATATTGTGTGGTGTCTGCTCAGCAGTAAAAGTTCAGAGAGAGGAGGAAAGGGGGGGGGCATTAGTTATTTACAATCATTGGTCTTCTGGAGCAAGCACTAGGCGTTCTTAAGCCCTGCTTCACGGTGAGTGTCTGGGCATCGCCTGCTGATAGGAACTAGAGTATCAATCTTTTGTTTTTCTTTGCTACCATGTATGTTTTTTGCTTTATTAAACTGCCTTTATCTTGATCTGTGAGGTTTTTTTCCATCTTATTTTTTTCTCCTCCCCCCTATGCCCTAACCTGCTGAGGAGGTGAGTGACCTTTGGGTCAGCTCAATGAACCTGGACAGTGAAAAAAAAAAAGCAAAGAAACAAACAAACTAAAAAAACCCAAATATGTTTAAGGGCCATTTTGTGAAATTTAGTTTCTGCTTATTATCTCTTGACCTCTCACTGAGAAAACACTTCTAGTGAGAAGACCATGGCTCTGTTGTTTGTATTTCCATGAGACTTCTACAGGCCTAAGAGCTCCAGTTCTCTTACGTGTTCCTCATTATGTCAGGTGCTTTGATATCTAAACAATTTTAGGGAAATAATCAGATCCTTTAGTCTGCTGGCAGCACTCTCCCTAGTATAATACAGTACTCAGTGCAGATTGCCCAGGATATCAGGAAATATAGTGTGGACTCCAGATGTCAACATCTGCTGTCACTGCTCTATGTGTAGTGTCAGCCTAATTGACTATATTTATTGCTATCATGATGGAATCTACTTAAGTGACTTACTGATGGTGTTTCTCATTGCCAACTGAGAGATTTTATTATATGGCTCTGAGTTCTTCAGTAAAATGTCATACTTTCCTCTTGATAAGGATCTATTATTTGGAAAAATTGCTAAGGAGAGAACTGTCTGTTTATATTTTTCTTCCTGAAAATCATTTCAATGATTCTGCTGGTATAAAAGTGAAACAGCAGAATAGTGAGCTGGACCTGTGTGTATCTGAATAATCAAGCTGCATGGTCGAAGGTTAATTCCTTCTGAGAAATGAGTGAGCTAGAGCAGGAGAGAAGATGCTAGAAAATAAGTTCTTCTCTGCTGGGCTTTATCTATGATACCTGTTTGGATACTGTGCTGATTTCTTTCCTTGAGGCCAAAGAGGAAAAGTACTAGTTTTCTTGAACTACACCTTATTGCTGCAGAGGTCTTAATAATGTCCAGGTTTCCACTTCTGAGCAATGAAGGAAGTTGTTAAGTGGACCCCTATCAGCATGGCACCTGATTAAAATGAAGCTGATTTTGTGTGAAACTCATTTTTGTTTGTTTGTTTCTAGTGGGAAATATCCCCAAGGTATTTGTTAGACTATTTGAAGTGCACTCTTGTATTGCTTTCCTTATGATTAGAATTTGCAGTATGAGTATGGACTACTAAATTTCTTCTTGGTAAGGCTGCAGCAGTTGTACGGTCAATATGTTGAGGTTCTGTCTCTAGCCTATAGTTTCACATGTCTGTTATAGCACTGTTCTACATTGAAGTGACTATAAAACAGATTTTCAAATGGGAACTAACATAATCAGGGCACTTGGCTCATTAGGAGATGTTCTCAGAGGTTACGGAATTCTGATTAAAGGCAATCAATAGATATTAGCAAAAATAATTTGACAAATTAAGTCTTAACTTTCCTGGGTAGACTGAAGAGCGCACACCTCACAGAAATCCAAACTGAGTAGACTAAATGCATGTAAGCAGAGTGGCTTAATAAAAGGCATCTCATGCGGTGCATAAATGTTGTAAGTGATACCTGCATGATGTTTGTGTCAAACCAATTCCCTTTGGTATTGATGGTTAGTAAATCTGTTGTGAATATAAGTCAGAATTGTCGAGAATGCTGAAATAATGAATATTCATAGAATCTCGGAATAACAGGTTGGAAGGGACCTTAAGGATCATCTGGTCTGAACTTTTGTGGCAAATGTTCCATCTAGAGAAAATTCCTGTGGTGGGTTGACCTTGGCTAAAGGTCCCTAGCCCACCCTCAGCCCACTGCCATTGTTGGCTGGATATGGGAGAGAAAAGGTTGAAAGGAGTGTGAGTTAAGATAAGGACAGGGAGACATCACTCACCCGTTTTTGTCATAGGCAAAATAGACTCAACTTGGAGAAAAAAAATCATCAAATTTATTACCCAATGAAAACAGAGCAGGATAATGAGAAATAAACCCAAATCTTAACACCTCTCCCTCCACCCTTCCCTTATTTCTGGGCTCAATTTCACTCCCCATTTCTCTCCCTCTTTTCCCAGCAGCAGAGGGGGATGGAAGTTCGGTCAGTCCATAACATGTTGTCTTTGCCACTCCTCTCTCCTCAAGGGAGGACTCTCACACTGCCCCTGCTCCAGCCTGGGGTCGCACCCATGGCAGACAGTCCTCCACTAACTTCTCCAACATCAGTCCTTCCTATGGGGCTTCAGTTCTTCACCAGCTACCCCAGTGTGGGTCACTTCTGTGGGGTGCAGACCTTCAGGACCAGACTGCTCCAGCGTGGGTCCTCCAAGGGGTCACAAGTCCCATGAGCAAACCTGCTCAGGCATGGCTGCAGGAACCATCAGGAACTTCCCCCAGCACACAGCATCACAGCCTCCTTTGGGTGTCTCCACTTGCTCCACTGTGTGATCCTCCATGAGCTGCAGGGGGGGATCTCTGCTCCACCATGGACCACCATGGGCTGCAGCGGGACAGTCTGTCTCACCATGGTCTTTTCCAAGGGCTACAAGGGGACTCTCTCCACCAGTGCCTGGAACACCTCCTCCCCCGCTTCTTCTTGGCATTTGCGGGGCTGTTCCTCTCACACTTTCTTCTTTCTCTGGAGGCAAATAGCTGACACTTGGGGTTTTTTCCCCTGTTAATGTGCTACTCCAGAGGCACTACCACTGTCACTGATTGGCTCAGCCTTGGTAAGCAGTGGATCTGTCTTACACTTGGCTGGTATTGGCTCTGTCGGATGTGGGAGAAGCTTCTTGCAGAAGTCACACCTGCACACACACACACACACACACACACAACTACCAAACCCTTGCCATACAGATGCAAAACAATGGCCCAGCACTTTGTCTAGCTGAATCTTAAAAGTGCCTGTGTTAGGGAAGCTGCCACTTCCCTGATGTGGTGGTTTAACCTTGGCTGAACACCAGGTGTTCACCACGCTGCTCTATCACTCCCCTCATGTACAGGGAGAAGAGTAAAATAAAGTTGGGGCAATTTAATTCAGCCAAAGCCAAAGGCCATAGACAGAAGCAAAGCAAAAGCAGATTATTCTCTGCTTCCTATCATAGGCAATGTCTGGCCACTTCCCAGAAAGCAGTGCTTCAATACGTGTGGTGATTGCTCTGGAAGACAAACAGAAAAAACAAAAGCCCTCCACTTCCCCCCCTCATCTCTCAGCTTCTCATTGCAGAGGTTATGTGGTATGTAATATCCATTTGGTCAGTTTGGGCCCACTATCCTGACTGTCCTCTCCCAGGATCTTGCCCACCCCCAGCCTGTTGCTGAGTGGAGGAGAACTGTTGTATAGACAGTCTTGATATGTGCCAGCACTGCTCAGTGATGGTCAAAACACTGGTGTGTAATCAACACCTTGCTGGCTACCAATACACAGCACTGTGAGGGCTGCTGTGGGGAAAATCAGCTTCATCTCAGCCAGACCGAATACACCTGGGGAGATTAATCCAGCGGCTGATTGTTCTAATTGTGAAAAACTTTCCTCTACAGTCCAATCCTGTCCTGTGTAGAGTGGGATAATGACTTCTTTATCTCTGCTGATGACGCTTTTGTTGATACAAGCCAGCAATTTGTTGCCTTTCTTTGCTGCTTCTGCGCACTGTTCACTTCTCTTGAGCTTGTTGTTCACCAAGACCCCCAGGTCTCTTTCCACAGAGCTGCTTTCCTCCCAGGTGGATCCCAGTCTATGCTGTACTCCTGGATGATGTCTTCCCAGGTGCAAGACCTTACCTTTGTCCTTCTTGAACGTCATAAGATCCTACCTAGCTCACTCTTCCCAGCTACCCAGCACCTCCTGTACAGGGTCTCTTCCTTCCAAAGTGCCTGCTTCCCCACTCAGTTTGACATCATCAACAAACTGCACCTGTGTGCATATGATCCTATCATCAAGACCACTTATGAAGGTATTAAACAGCATCAAGCCCAATATTAATCCCTGGAGGACCTCGTTTGTGACATGTTGCCAGTCTGAAAAGGAGTTCTTTACTGCCATGGTGGCCTGTCATCCAATTACCCGTTCACCTCAGTAAGCACTTGTCTAGACCACAACACATCAGTTTCTCTAGGAGGAGGCTGTAGGAGATCTTGTTCTTGGATGTTTATAACTATTAAAGCTGGGTTTGATTGTAGGATGAAGGGTGGAGGATGGGGACTGAAGCAGAGTTATGCTTTTGTGGGTCACCAGGGCCAAGGTGCATGATTCTTTGTGGTGTCTGCGATGGGAAGGTGACACTGAAACCATTTGTTTATCTCCTTCTTGGGCTGTATAATACTGCACAGCCTTTTAGCTGTTTTCTGCAAGTCAGCCACCTGTTGTGACAAGATCATTGACCTGAGCACACGTTGTGCAGGTGCTTACCTTTTCTCCAGAAGAAAGGTCTGAACATTTAATTGCAACCTACCATCTGTACTAACTCTCCTTATCAGTTATGTCCAGGTGGAAGCATCTGACATCTCAGGGTCCTTCTCTGTAGGAACACTGGTTTTAGCTCTGAGATGAATGTCTACCATTATGGCAGAGATCTAGAGCTCTCTTCCCTGGGCTTTGGGCCCATAAGCAGAGTGCATAGACCTCATGTGCCATCCTGCACAAAATGCTGCGTCTTCTAGATCCTTGTTTGCTTCTCCTGTTCACAGCAGCCCTGGTTGCTAGCACTCCCCAGGGCCATGTAAATCTCCCGTGATTGTTTCTAGCAATGACCAAACCACATCAGCATTGAAAAATATTGCATCAACATCAATAAACTGAGCAAGTAATCCTGGAAACCCTTTCCCTTGAGTGATAGGCAATTGGTTTTGGTTAGATTGGAGCTGATATTTTATTAAAAGAACCTCTGAGTGCTGAAGCTGAAATTCATTGTGATAGTATCACACAGTCACAGAACGGCTGAGGTCAGCTAGTCTTAACCCACATTGTCAATTCACCCATGTCTGGTAGAGTTTTGTCTCCATGTGAGAGGTTTTGATAGAGATTCCACAGCTTCTCCAGGCAACTTGTTCCAGTGTTTGACCACACTCTCAGCTGAAAAAGTGTTTTATACAGTTGGGTAAGATTTCCCCTGAGGCCTCTTTTCTCCAGAAAGAAGGCTTGGAAGGCAGCAGATCAGAAACACCCAGACAGGGGAACTGGCAAGGAAGCATCTCCTTTGAGCCATGTCTGTTTCTACTGGGTTCCTGTCTGCAGCTGGTCAGGATTTTTTTCTGTGTTTTAAGGAGTGAAGAAGAGGCAGAAGAAGGGACAGAAAAAATATCAGTGTTTTCCCTTGCAGTGTGATGTGTCTGTGGCCTGATACGTTTGAAACTGTTTTCAAACAAGCTCACAGAATAAGCCAATTATATTTTTCCAGATCTGCTAATAAAATAGGCAACACATCAAAATCTGTGGAGAGCTTATGCTAACAGCCAAGGGAAACCACACTTTGGATGCATAACTTTATCTGGAAAAAGAAGCCTGCAAATAATTCAGCTGCTTTGAAAGAATGAGGTGGGCAACAGCTGTGGCAGTTGAATCCAGCACATGACACATCAAGATCTAATGGAATAAATGTTCTGGTACATTACTTTATGCATATTTCACATCTATTAGTACCTCTGAAGTAGTCCAGGTGCCTGTGAGACTTGCTGACCTTGCTCCTAAGCTGCAGTGAAGTTCCATACTGTGTTGACTTGGTGGCTCCATGTTGTTTATTTTGGGCTAGTGAGGGAAGATCCGGAGATCTGTAGTTTCTATGAAGCCATGAAAGTGCTGGTGAGAACAACGTGGCATTTTTTGCAGAGCCTCTGCTTGTCAGATTGGCTGCAGCCTGGACTTAGCCCGGTCCTGGCCTTCTTGGTTCTGTATAATCTTGAAGAGCTGAGTGTGTAAAATAGATCTCTCTCCACTTTATTTGTTTCCTTTTGTAGTTGTGTCATTAAAACCACACGAAACACGTGTTTTATTTTTTTAAATTACAAGGAGATTGTTAGTGCCCTTAAGAGAATTCCTTGTATTAGATCATCTTTTTATGTATGCCATTATCTCTGCCCAATATTAAATCATGAACCTGTATGTCCTTGTTTGACTCTTAAGAAAAGAATAGCTGCAGAACTTCTTATACTTCTAAACTACATTAAACACTAAGAATTATTGATAAGGCTCAGGGATTAGTTACTCTCCCATTTTTCTACAATGGGGTGGTAGCTTTATAGATTCACTTCTATTTTCCATTAGTTTCTTGGCTAATATAAAATAGTTTTGATGTTTCTGAAGAGACCAGACAGCCTAATTTCTCATAAAATTTAGACTTAAGAAATAAATGTTCTTAAAGTACTGCTCCTGTTCGTATTCCCATTTTATATAATATAGTGTGCGCCTGGATTTTTATGCAGAAGGATGTGACTCAACAGCATGGAAACAACTTACTGAAATAAAAATGCCAGAAGGAAGCTGATTCTTTAGCTGAAAAGGCAAATTGGTCTTTAATGAGATGATAATTCTGGCATCCTAGGAGATTCAGATTAGAAGATTTTATACTTCTTAGGCAAAAATGATCAGATGGAAAACCTGGTGGTGTTCAGGTTAATGCAGGTTCTGAATGCAGTGCAGTTCCAGAGTAAAGAGACAAAAATTAAAAGCTGAATATTGAAACCTAGAGACAGATGGACACTGCTGTTGTTTCTTTCCCGTCCTAAGTTATTTTCCAGATGTTTTTTGTAAAACTATTTATATAAAGGACTCATTAAGCAGAGCAAAATTTATGATAATTTTGAATCACATTTGCTTACCTTTTTCTCCCCCTGTATGTTTACTTATATTTAAAGTAATGAATTAGGGAAGTACTAATGCTGTAACAATATGTAATAGTTCATTGTATTGGGTGACAGGGTTTTAGTAGTGGGGAGCCACAGTGCTGGCTTATGTGAGGAGCTGCTAGAAGCTTCCCCCATGTCCGATAAGAGCCAATGCCAGTTACCTCCAAGATGGACCTGCTTCTGGTCAAGGTTTAGCCCATCAGTGACAGTGGTAGTGCCTATGGGGGAACAGAGTTCAGAAGAGAAAAAAACCCCACATGAATAGTCATTGCAGCCAGAAAGAGGAATGAGAAGGTGTGAGAGGAATAACTCTGCAGACACCAAGGTCAGTGCAGAAGGAGGGCAGGAGGATCTCCAGGCACTGGAGCCAAGATTCCCATGCAGGCCCATGAGAAGACCATGGTGATGTAGGCTGCCCCCCTGCATCCCATGGAGATCCATGGTAGAGCTGGTAAAGACACATGAAGGAGGTTGTGACCCCATGGAAGGCCAAATCTGGAGAAGGTTCCTGGAAGGACTTGTGACCCCATGGGGGACCCACACTGGAGCAGTCTGTTCCTGAAGGTCTGCACCCCATGGAAGGGACTCATGTTGGGGCAGTTGGTGAAGAACTGCAGCCCATGGGAAGGAAAAACGTTGGAGAAGTTTATGGAGGGCTCTCTGCTGTGGGTGGGACCCCATATTGCAGCAGAGGCAGAGTGTGAGGAGTCTTCCCCTGTGGAGGAAGGAGCAGCAGAGACAACACGTGATGCACTGGTCCCCATCCCCGTCCCCCTCTGCTGCTGGGGGGGAGGAGGGAGAGAAATGGGGAGTGGATTTGAGCCTGGGAAGATGGGAAGGGTGAGGCAGGAGATGTTTTAGCGTTTGGTTTTGTTTCTCATTACTCTTTTCTGGTTTGATTTGGAATAAATTAATTTTCCCAAGTTGAGCCTGTTTGGCCTGTGACAGTAATTGGTGCATGATCTCTATCCCTCTCTCGAGCTTTGTGTGACATTGTCTCTCCCCTGCCCAGCTGAAGAAGAGGAGTAGTAGAGTGGCTCCAGTGGGCACCTGGCCCTCAGCCCGCATCAACCCATCACAGTCACAAACGTTTTTCCTTTTCTCCATTAACAAATATTCTTATGCTCAGAAGCAGAAGAATAAGAGTGCCTCAATGTTTCTCTGAATAAATGTAATTTTTCTAACTGGGAAAAGTTGTTATTAGGAGCTCACAGATTTCTTTTCACCCTGTAATTCTGTGGCGTCTGATGCCTTTGTATGCTCCTTCCCTTTTAATTTAAAATCTCTGTTAAGTCATTTACTTAAAGGTGCAAGATCTGACATTTGCTGTTTGGCACTCTGTTCTAGAATGCAAAATTATCTTGAGTGTTTAAAACGGTGTGGAATAATATATCTACTCTACTTTTTACTCCATTTTTTTCCTGTGCAGTTCCAGAATACTAAATGAGCTTGTTAAGATTATAAATTGGAATATACACAGCTAGTATATTGAAAAAATACGCCTTGTTTGTAAGTATCTTAAAGAACGAGAACCGTTGGTAGAAGTGAGTAGAGATCAGAATATAGAAGAAGGAAGGTGGTATACACCAAATGAGATTTTTATGTACCTTTTTGCAACAAAGGAGTACCCTCAGAATCCCACTTTACATGGATGAGGGAACAACTAAATGTTTTAGGTGGAAATGTTTTGCTAGGGTTTTTTAAGACACACCCCCAACACCCTCCTCTCCCCCCCAGACATGTAATTGCAGGAACTTCCTATAAAGTTTATGGTTTAGAGTTTCTTTTATTAGGCTATTGAATAAATGTAGGATTCATTGCGAAGAGTTAACAAAACAGGGGAATCATACAAAGGTAATCTTATAAAATGGGAATCAGAATTTGAAAGACCAAAGTTCATTATCGAATTTCTATGAAGATTATCAGTCAAAATAACAGGAAGGAAAAAGTCCTTTCAGTTCTCAGGGAAACATTTTATTCAATAGTACTTCAGCCTAAGTTAATGAGAAGTTGGGGTAATCTGGATAAATGGATCAACTGAAATGGTGCTGCTATATCCCAGCTTCTGTTGGCTCACACAGAGGAATATGAAGGATGTCTCACCATTCTTACCTCATATCAAGCTTTTTGACTGGACTTCTTGCTATTTTAGTCAGATGTGCCTGAGCTGCATCAGTTTAAGTCAGCTGTTAATAACCAGGCTGAAGGACCTCAGTAGCTCCTCCATTTACATAGTAAATTACCTGGGTTGGTTGTTTTGGCAATGAAAAGACACCACATGCCACATGCTCATCTTTACATGCACCCAGGGATGCTGAATCATGGTACGCACTAGGAGAGGTACAGCCACTCCACTGTGGCATAGGATGTTATCCAGGGTGGGTTTTCAGCTATTTAATGGCAAGACAAGTCAGACATGTTTTTAATTTATCCCCAGAATGGATAATGAGAATGTAGGTAAAATTCTAACTAAATGAAGCATATGAATACTTCCATTTAGATGTACTCAGAGTTTTTCATGTTGTATCACAGGTGTGTAGCTTTCTCAATTTGATGATGTTATAAAATAATGATTAATAATAACTCTGTCATATTTATGTTATAATATTAATGAACAAAACGATTAGGGCATGAGGTTCAATGCTAAATTAAGATTGCAGAATCAATATTTCAGATATATTACTTGAGCTGAACACCTGCTTGAGAATTGCCATCGGACCATGAGTTAGGAGAGTCAATACATTATTTCCTATGTTAAACAACAGTAGTCAGTGAGATTAAAACTAACAGTTTCAGCTGGTCCTCTCTGGCTATATCTCTAATATTAGAATATCAATTTGATGTACAAAGTCTAGTGATCCATTTCATCTTCATTCTAAATCATGCACTGGACTGATTTAACTGTAAAACAATTCTGAAGTCTGGAAAAAACTGTGCAATGGCTTGACATAAGTTTGATTTTTTAGTCTCTGAAACTAGGAAGGATGAGGTAGATTTTAAGCTACATGATTTAGTGAAGCTACACTTCAACTTCCTTGGTATTCATGCTGCTCGTGTGTCTCTTCATGCATAATTGGTGCAAATATGCATAGTTCCACTCTTCTGATCAATATTTTCAACAGATATCTAATTCAAATGTGCATGAATGCATGCAAGGTTTTAATGTTTTTTTCAAATGGATGGATACAAGATATGCATATATAATCTACTTTGTTTATCTGTCCTATATATGTATAAAACTCAGATATCCCACACATTTCCTTCCCCCTTTCCTAACCAACTGAAAGGGGTGGTCAAAATAGCTTCAAATATTTAGGCTTGCCATATGGACATTTTCTACATAGAAAATGGGATACAAACGCTCAGACTTCAAATCCTGATGGAGCTGCTCCAAATATTGCATTGCAATTCGCATACACCTCTTCCTTGCCCTCCATCTCTACACCAGTGCATCCACACAATAGGTAGCGTCGCAGAAGGATGTGCAGCTGTCCTCTGGGCAATGCACTTGTTACTCCTTTTATTCACCAAAAAGAGGATGGAAAAAAGTATGGGTTGCAGATATTTATCCTGTGTAATCATTCAGGAAGACAGCGTGTGTGTGCACGGATTCAGAGCTTCTATTTCAGAGGGGAAGACCAGGATACCTGTAAATGCCAGAGTCCTTCCTCTAAATCCCAGTCAGTATGCTTTGTATTTCCTCATGGCTTTGAGCAGCAATAACTGTTTGGTTTCTGTTGAACCATGTTTGCTCAACGGGTCTTTCTAGCTACAGGTGTAGGAAAAAACTAGAGAGGAAAAAAATAGCTGGAGCTTTGGTAACTGCCTTAAAGTTGATTTTTCTTCTAAACATAAGTAACGTTTTTTATGGAGTCTGGTGCCTTTTTACTGTGTAAACAGAAAGAGGACAGAAGTAAAGTTCTTGTCCATGGAGGTATATGTGTTTCTAAGAGGAGTGATACAAAATGTTTCATTCTTCATTTAAATCTGGAAGAAAAAGAGTTGGCAGCACAAGACAGACAAAGCACTATCTAGAATTGAATCGATTCTGCAAAATTAGAAGAATCTATGACAAACCAGTAAGTCAGGTGCTGCTGTAGTATCTTAGAGATTTGCTGGTTTCTTCACCATACCAGAGGAGAGCTTTCATTTTAATCTGAGTCACAGGTTAAAAAACGGCTAACTGCCAATTCAGGTAGCTGTTAGAGGTCTGCCAAGGTGTTTGCATCCAGTTAGAAGCTAGTTCAGGCTAAGTGTATTTTTCAAACACAAAGCAATTTTTTTTTTTTCGAGTGCAGTATGAGTCATTTCTAATATGTATATAGAAAGAGACTGTTAGACCCTATTAAGAAAGGAAAAGGCATGAATACTTTGTTATGAAAAAAGAGGCTGTATAATGACATGCATATAAAAAAGATTAATAAATTAGGCAACAGAATGCCAGGTTTTGACAGTTATGTCTGTATTCAAATTGTGACTCATATTTTTGTCATTGTTTTGTCTTTTGACTTCTGTGTTTCTAATGCTAACCTTAGGAATGTTTGTTGACAGTGACCTGAGATAATTTCAAACCTAGTCTAGAAGCAACTACACCGTCAAATGCAAATTGAAGGCTAAATGAATTGGCTATGAACCAACAATTAATGTGCTTTATAAAAACCTAACAGAGCAAAGCAAGGAAAAATAGTTATAGTTGTTCCCAAACTGCCAGATATGTTGTAGCAAAAGACACCAATGGGGAAAAATATGAGCAAGATATAGCTTCACTCTTTGTTTCTCTGGCATGGGGAATGGCACGAGAGGTTCAGTCCAACCGTGAACCATGTGAAGAAGGTGTTGCTGTGGGATCCTAGGTGAAGAGAGCACTGCTTATCCACTGAGAGAAAATGGAGGGTGTAGAGGCTGGGATAAACCAGAATAGCCAATTATCAGACGTTAGGATACTCAGAAGTATCCTTCATGCAAATGTTTCTTAGCTTCAGGTTTGATTTCACCAGGAATAGGGGGCACAAGCATGGTAAACTATGCAGTTTCAGAAGTTTATTCAGCAGAAATACCTGCACTCCTTGCTGTAACTGATAAAGGATGAACTGGTTTTGTGCCTGTGGCAGGTTGACACATTGTCCTGCTTCCAGAGAAATGACAGAAGAGGGACGCTGCCTGTGAGGTTGCACTGGGGAGACCAAGAAAAGTGTCCACAGAGTTATTCAGCTGCAACATCCAAAGGCTGCTTCCTCTTCAGGGTTTTGCTGTGTGAGTGTCACTGAGGCTTTTTGCCAAGGTGTGGTGAAGACTCGTGCTTTGACATTATGTCAAATCAACACGGAGATGTGGTGACCCCAGAAGCAGCATGCCATGGGATGCAGAGAATGGTTAGTGCGAAGAAAGAGGGTAGCTGAGGAAGATTTAGTACATTATTAGAAATCTACCAGAATGGGAAAACAGATTTTATTTTTTTTTATGTCCAGTTCTTCATCCACACAATAGTAGTATATGCAGTCATTAAAAATTGCTTAATTCCCTGCTTATTTTCCAGTTGCAGTGACTGGAGGTTTAGGAAAAGTAAAAAGCTCGGTTCCGAGAGTTTCATGCACAAACCAACAAATTGCATTTAATTAAGGGGAAAATTAGATTCTCAGTGAGAACCTACAGTGAGTACAGATATCAGCATTTATGTCTGGGTGGAATGTACCTTTTTAAGTATTAATTTTGTTTAAAAGGCACAATAAAACCAAAACCACCCCATTTTCAGATATTCAAACCCACTTTTCTTTTTGTTTAATTCTGCACAGACAGGCCCTGTTTTCATGGTAAATGAGTCCTTCTACTACATCAGGCAGCTTACTGCTGTTGGGACAGTATGAACTAATAACATTCCTACTGTGACAGAGAGAGTTAACACCATTAGTAGGGATTCTCAACTGCTGAGATACGCCTGAGCAAATGACTTGAGTAGTCGCAGCCCTATGCTGGCACAAGACCTGCACATGCACAGGCAAGGTCAAGGCTTGTAGCACTATCTTGATTGTGGATTAGTCCCTAAAGCCCTGAGAAGCCTGTAAGAAAAATAATTTTTAACAGGTAAAGCTCAGTGCATGTTCAGGTGGGGGCCGGTGACAAGCGGTGTCCCCCAGGGGGTCTGTCTTGAGACCTGTGCATTTTAATATCTTTGTCAATGACATCGATGATGGAACTGAGTGCACCCTCAGCACGTTTGAAGATGACGCCAAGCTGAGTGGTGTGGTTGATACAACAGAAGGAAAGGACATCCAGAGGGATCTTGACAGGCTGGAAAGGTGAGCCAGGGGGAACCTAATGAGGTTAAACACTGCAAAGTGTAAGATTGCACTTGGGCTGGAGGAATCCCAGACACAGATACAGACTGGGAGAAGAGCTTCTTGAGAGTAGCCCTGCTGAGAAGGACTTGGGGATTCTGGTGGTTGAGAAAGAGGGGTGGCTGGCAGGGACAGGGAAGTGATTGTCCCTCTCTGCTCTGCCCTCATGAGGCCCCATCTGGAGTCCTGTGTCCAGATCTGGTGCCCGCAATACAAGAAAGATGTAGAACTGTTGGAGAGGGTTCAGAGGAAGGCCACAAGGATGATTAGAGGGCTGGAGCGCCTCATCTGCAATGAGAGGCTGAAGGAGCTGGGCTTGTTCAGCCTGGAGAAGAGAAGGCTGTGGGGGGAAGTCACTACAGTCTTCCAGTCCCGGAAGGGAGCAGAGAAGAAGGAGGGGAATCAACTTTTTAAAAGGGCAGACAATGGGAGGACAAGGGGGAATGGATTGAAGCTAAAGGAGGGAAGGTTTAAATTAGATATTAGGGGGAAGTTCTTTACAGAGAGAGTGGTGAGGTGCTGGAACAGGCTGCCCAGAGAGGTGGTGGATGTCCTATACCTGGAAATGTTCACGGCCAGGTTGGATGGGACCGTGGGCCCATGTATAGATCCAGGCCTGGAGGTTGGTGGCCCTGTCTGTGTCGGGGGGTTTGGAAGTCTGTGATCCTTGGTGGATCCTTCTGATCCAGACCATTCTATGATTCTGTGATTCTATGATTAGATTAGTATTATCTAGAAAGACAAGCCGCCACATTTCGTTCTGAATATAACAAAATAAATTTGAATTTGCATTAGAGTAACCAATGCACATTCTTGAAGAAGTTGTCCAGGGTTTCTCCATGTCTAAATAAAGTGGTGGCAGTAATGGTGTGAAATAACTGGAAGACAGAGACACACCGATGTGTTGAAGTACAAATGTACTCTTGTTGAAAAAGAGAAAGAGGTATGTCTTGATTAAAAATTCTTAATTTCCTTTCCCTCTTAGACAGGTCAACTTTTTAATCATCAGTTATATTATTCATTACAAACAGTCTAATGAGGCCAGAATTCGGTCCTGTTAGATTAATTTTTCAGACAGGGAAACTGTGTTGTCAGTGTCGTTTGATTTGTTCAAAAATATGACTGAACGGACTATAATTTATAAGGAGAACTATAATGGTCATAAAAAGGAAAATATTTAATTTCAGCTTCTGCTTTTCCTGGCATGAAATGAGAAACATCTGCAGGAGTCATTAGCTCATAGCTGAACAATACATTAGCGTAAGTCAGCAACAGAAGTAAGCATTGGATTAACTTTGTCCTCACTAGTGGTGTCACTGGGATCAGTCTTAGTTGTATGAAAACAGCAGACCCTGACCAATGTAGCATAAACAATGTGATTAAATATATCAATCTGAATTCAAGTGGTGGATACTTCCAAAACAGTACATTCATCACTTACTCTCTCAGGGTGGAAGGGACCAGCGCTTTCTCAAAGAATCAGCAATACAAAATTAGATAGGTTAATGTTTCAAGCATTAAAGCTGAATATATGAATGCCCAAAGACCATGAAATAAAAAGTTTCCTAAAATAAGGAATATGAATATTAAACTAACAGGCCATGAATCCTGATACCATCTAAAATTGTGATGCATTTCTTTCATGCATTTTACAGTTAAATACAGAAGGAATTAAATGACACAGATCTTGTCTGGCCTTGCTGAAATCATACTCCTGGCAATACTTTCAGACAAATATCCGACCCTTGTTTAGGAAAAGAAATATCAAATATAGAAATATAAAAGAAACTACAATAATCTGATTAATCAGAATTTAATTAAATATCATTTTTGCATTGTTGGGGGGATTTTTTGCCACTGAATGTAATTCATACTGTGTAATAAACACTGTTGAGCCCATGTTTCTCATGAGCTGTGTTCATTCAGAAATGGTCCAGAGTAATTCTGCACTTCTTCCTTGGCTTGGTAGACCTAAATCACATTCCTGTTTGCTGCCTACCTTTCACCTTTCTTTCCAGATTTTCCTGCCTGCTTCAGCTCTGTCCCGTGAGACTTGGAATGTTACCAAATGCCATTTTGCCTGCCCAAGAAAGCTCCATTTTTCTCCAGTGAAGACACTGAGCTTTGTGGGACAGGTCCCCACCATGGAGAAATCCATGGGTTGAGTGGGAGAGAAGGTGGGACTTGGGACTGCAGCTTAACAAGCCTAGTTGGTTTGTACCTTTACAATCCTCACTGGCATAGCTGAATAGGAAGGTGACAATTTAGTTTTTATAAACACAGATTATTTTTTTTCATGTCATTACCCGGTATGTGGTACATGAAACATGCTGGCAGCAGTCTGTCTGGAGAGAACTGGAGCAGCAAAGAGAATGAGATTAATAGAAAACCAGAGTGTAGTACGGTGAAACATAACGGCAATGGCCTACCTGGTGAGAACAAAGTGATGAAGGGAGCGTAATTAAAAGGAATCAAAACAGCCTAGCAAAGCAGCTGAGTAGTAGCACAAAAGAAGGGGAGGGAACTGATGCCACAGTTCAAGTGAAACTTCAGAAAAATTAAGTTTTGCAGGTAAGTGGTGCATGTAATCTGCATAAGTACACATTTCCACTCTTTAGGAATCCAGAAAAGTCTTAAAGAACCTGAATAAGGGTCCTCAGAAGCTTTGTCAGGGCAAAACAGAGACGGAGGACCTGAAAATACAGGCAGTTTATAGATAGATTTGGCTATGAGGAATCATTACCATTGGGACCAGAACAGACTGTTAAGAAATACAGGATGCACTCTTGTAAATCATGGTGTGCCATCACACCCAAATATTGCTGAATGAAGTCCAGAGTCGGGCTAAATCTTTACATTTCTAACCAGGCTTTTGCATGTGGTATATACAGAAGGAAGAGGGGATTTTAGAGTAGGGGTTTTGATGAGGTGAGAGAAGTCCAACTGATCTAGTTGACAGTCTTTGCTCTAAAATTATCTGGAAAAAGGCACTGTTTTGATTATATGTATTTCAGGGTATTGTGTTTTTCCTGACCATTTACTAGACTATAACTGCGGTACAATATACAGTTACACCTTCAGCTAGAAACATCATTTTTTGAGGTCAATGTCTTCAATTTACTTCAATTTATTATCTTTTCCAGAACATTATATTTAAAAATCTTTTCAGCATCAGATTTTTGATATGTAAATAGTGTTCAGGTGGTTCCCTATTTTCAGGTTCCATCACCTGAGTGACAGAACTCTCTAACCCTTACTTCTAATTATTTCTAATGTCTCTTGTTCTGTAACAGTTCTAAGGTGTTCATTTCATCATTTTTTAATATATTTTCAAGTCTTTGCTGAAACTGGATATCTTAATCCAAATCTGTTTTAGCAGTGTTATAAGAAGTATCAAGCTGATTTTATGGTTTTTTAAAAAAGATGTGTTATATGTCTCTATATCCAGAATACAATTTACTGTAATATTTTCTCCTAATATTAAAAAGAAGTGTGAGAGATGATGGAAAATGGACTCTGTGTCATAGAGTAAAATAATTCTTTGATCTGTGAGAAAATACAGATTGCAGATGAGGAAACCATGGAGCAAGAATATATATTAATCTGGTATGCAGTTATGTAGCAGAATCATTGTAATATAGGCAACCAGATGTTGCAAGCGGTACACAGGACTTGTGCGGAGTATAATGTCCCAACCTGAAAGAGAAGGTTACTGTGAGTGCATGCGTTCAAAGTGTAAGGTTATGTAATCCAATGTGATGAGCTCTCAGAGAGAAGCTGAATATAAAAATAAAGCTTCCCATAAATATTCCGGTAGTAATGTTGATGAATGAAAGGATGAGTAGTATGAAACCTTGTAGTATATCGAAATGCACCAGAACTGATCAGCAGCAAAGTGTCAGGAATAAATTGTGAGGGTTCTGCTTTTACCTTGGACAACTGCAAGAGTTGTTTAAAAGCAAATATTAGTACTGGTTGTTATCTAAAATAGTGTGCCCTGAACAAAACTGCATCAGAAATTACAAGTTCTTTGGGATTGTTCTGACTTTCTTCAACGCAGTTTTAGAAGGTGGACTCTTTGTGGGTCCAGATGTGGGCCCTTGGATAACACCAGGTACAAATGACACTATGGCGATGGCATTTTTACTGGAAAGATTAAGGAAAAAGAAACACAAGACAATGATATGAGGTGGTGGCAACCTATAAATCTAATTTGATTGGAGAGCAACAGCAGATAACAAGCTTATAGATGCAAGAGTTGATGCAGACCATGGGACATGTATGAGATATCCTTTGGAAATGCATACAAGAACCATATTCACATTTTCATAGAATCATAGAATGGGTTTGGTTGGAAAAGACCTTCAAGATCATTGAGTCCAACCATCTATCTAGTGCTACCAGGTCCAACACTAGACCATGTCACCAAGCACAACATCTACTCTTCTTTTAAACACTTCCAGGGATGGTATTTCAACCACCTCCCTGGGCAGCCTGTGCCAATATCTGAAAACCCTTTCAGTAAAGTGTGACGTTTCAGAAAGTGTGTTTTGGTGTAAGAGAGCTGAAAGAAGTTTGATATATGAACAGCCTAAAGAGCCAGTGTCACTAACATTGTAGTTTGGAAACAAACACCAAAACACTGTAGTAATCTAAACAATTTGGGCCACTTGTGGAATATTGTACTTGAAGATGTACACAGCACAGAGAACAAAAACAAACAATCAAAGTTTTTATCAAGTAAAAACCTAATTTATTTACAAGATTTGCATCAATTGTTTTTTTGAAAAGCAATCTGACTCTTAATTATAAAAAAGGGAACATCCCTCTTGTCACTATACAGTGCAGAACACTACAGAAAACAGATAAGAAGTAGCATTTAAAATCTTCAAGATAACTAAGAAAGAAAGGCAAGAGGACTTTTAGAAGATGGAGAAGAAACATGGACAGAAAAGTTTTCGTTAACTTGTTTTCAGTTCACTGGTTCCATTTTTAGGGATAACATGGACTTAGCAGTAACTTCTTTCCTCTTTAATGTTAAAGGGAAACAAACATCATCTGCCATTCCTTATTTTTTACCACGTCCCTCAATCCACCAAAACAACTGTCACTTTTTAAGTTATTGTATAAATAGGATGCAAGACTGTCAGAACGAAAAGAAAGCTCATTAAATTGAGCTGTCCTGTGCCCTGAGGACCACAGAAGCTTATGCCACTATTTAAAAAAAGGGGGAAAAAAGACCCTCTCCTGTGACCTGATTGATCTCCTTGATGCACGGTGGCCAGTCACAGACATGCAACTACTAATCTTCCCTAGACTTGTGAGGCCATGTGGGGAGTGAAGGCTGAAGATTTTTTTCACTGTAATATGTTTTAGGAAGCATCTAAAACCTCATTAAGCTTCTCACTCATTGGGGTGTGCATTTGTCCTGGCAAAATGGTAGCAAGATTTACATGATCACTTTCTGCTGGGAAAGCTTGACCTAATTACATAGGAATTAATTACCCTGGGGTTGTAAGCTTGGGTTTTGTTACAGCTAGACTAAACTCCATTGATTTCAGTGGCGGTTTTATCTGCATTATATAGGTCTGAATTGTCCCTTAGTGGTGTGAGATGCCATTAAAAAAATTCTAAAACGGTAAGATAGTACAGTAAAAGAGGCACAGCCAGTGGAAAGTAATATAAATGTGTATTTGATTGATTTATTCCAGGTCACCAGAAGACAATAAATTCAGTCAGTCACTTCTACATTTATGTAGTTGACCTCATGTAAAGACTTCTGTGGGGTGCAAAGAATCAAAAAGTGCAGGAAATTCAGTGAAATATTGGCTCTTTAGCTTTTGTTGTTGATAGCAGATAATCAGCCTACGGTAAGAGGGTGTGTATGTATGTATATACGTTTATGTGTGTATTTTTATTTACATACGTAGTGTGACATTTTGTCCTTTTATTGCAGAGTCATGGCTAAAATTCACTAAGTTAAAACATCTAATATTTATGAAGTAGAAGAGTTTGCTAACCAGATGAATAATTCATGACTATTTTTTATGTCTACTTCTTGAATATATCTTACATTTAGTCATAATAATCTTTGATGTAGAAAGCACTTGCAGAATGCTGTACATAGTAATTAACACAGACTTTAAAATACATGGTTTAATTTAAAATTTAATATTCTAGTGAATTTCCTTAAGGGGATTATTTTCTGTTCAGTGAAGTCATCATAAAATTCCTAGTGAAAAAAAGAAAGGGTTTGGAGGGGAAAACATAATTTTGCTTGACAAAATATCGTGGGACTAATTCTTGTCTTGTAGTTAACTCAGTGGAGTTATTTCAAGTTTATTTTGTTATTAGATATACTATGTAGTGTTAACTTTGACAATGCTGTATAAAGTTGAGCAATTGAAAATGCAATAAAACTGCATCTGATAGCGTTAGGGGTATTTAGATTGCCCATCCTTAAGCCTGAACTTTTTTTAAAAACTTTTTTTTTTCTTCATGAATATTAACTGGAAAATGCCATGGGGGCCATGCAAATTATTCATGAGTGTGAGTTAAATTCAGAAGGAATTTTTTACTTTAAAAACTAACACATGTATCTTTGACCTAAAAACTAATACAAAAAGGTATAACCTAAAAATGAGGGAAAATAGACATGAAAATATTTTTTGAGAGACTGTATAGTGTTGCCTAATTTTTAATTACACAAAAAAAATATTCCAAGTGTTTCAAAATCGTTGAGTTTTTACATTTGTTTCTTCAAAGGGTTGAAATTAAGCTGAAGTGTTTCACTACAAGAATGAAAGTCTTAAGTTGACCCAAATATAAAGTTTTTAACTTCTTAATATAGGCTTTTTTTTTTTTTTTCCCCATTAGTTAAGGGGAGAGAAAAGATTATTCTTCAGGTTCTGTCCTGAAAAAAACAATTAATGATGGAGAAGACAAGCTAGTAATTTCTTTTTCCTTAGTGCACTTAACTGTAATGAAAATCAATCACATTCCAGTCGAGTTTCTCCTGGTAGTTCTTTCAAGTTAAGTATGTGAACATTTGCCTGTCATTTTCCCAGATTTCCAGAAACATACACTTAGAACACTTAAATGTATTTACCTTGAATGTTAGAGATGAAGACTATGGATGCGGTAGGAATTTTTCCATCACTGTCATTATCAGTGTAATATGTTTCAGTAATGACAGTATGACAGCCAACATGCCGTAAAACGGATATTAGATCGCTGTGTGAAGAGATTGAGAGGTGGCAAGTGTTTGAAGGATAAAAACTGAGTAATCATAGGAATGTGTTTCGTTTCTCTCCCTTTGCACAGCCCTTGTCTCAATTGTTCTTTAAACAACATGATTCACAGAGTCGCGGCAGGGCTGGGCTGCAAAGGGATCTCTGGAGGTCCTCTGATCCAACCCGCTCTGCTCAAGCTGGTTGTCCAGGACCATGTCAAGATGGCTTCTGGATATCTCCATGGAGGTGGGACCTCACAGCCTCTCTGAAAATTATAAAATCTTACATATTGTCCGGTGTCTGGAATCCAGAATGGTGGGTTTGCAGCCATTGACAAAAGTGCCACATCAGCAGATAAAAGGTGAGATCACAGATCTTGTACTCGGTGATTCAGAGCACCATACAGCTTCCTCTGTGTTTCCTGCATTTCCATATGGCTTTTTAAGAACACAAGGCATTACTGAATCCAGAAACCAGTATTATTGATTCGCCTTACTCTGACCTGAACCAACCAAATGAAAACACATTTGAAACATCTCAAGTGCCGAGAAGAACAGATCATATGAATAGAAGTCCTTGTTCGTGTGATGGTCTGTAACAGCACACAGTGGAGATGTGAGTGTGTAGAAGTGCTCTAAACTCCATCAAACATCAGTTGGAAGGGAGGTTAGCACTAAGAGAACTTTTGCTGTTGGTTTGCAGCTTGGAAGAGGGAAAATCAAAAGGAATTAAGGACACAATTTTAACACAGCTCACCAGAGTCCGACAGCTCTTATTTCCCATGGCAGGAGGTGCTGGTTGGGATTACTTTTGAGATGGATCCACTGGAGAGAGTGCTAAGCTTCCTCTGAAAGCACAGAGCTGTGCTTCTGCTAGAAAGTGCACAGAAAATGAATAAATCTGCTCGGAGGAACATATGGGAAAGCAGGGGTGAGGTGGGTTTCAGAAAATCCATATACTCGGGATGAAAAAAATATTTTAAAAAAACCCAAAAAAACCTAAAAATCAATAGGCCTGACTCCTACACTAATGAAAATTGAAATGCACAGAGGAACACCAGAGTGCTGACTGATGGCTGCTCTGAAAATGCTGTTCTTACAGGGGTGAAGTCAGACAGGCTGATAAACTTTTGACTTCTAGTGGCTTTATTCATTTAGATAAAAGAAAAAACATCAATATAAATTTTCTCCACTTGTTCATGAGAAAAAACCTTGAATACTCTAAAACCTGAGTAATTAAAACTTATTATTTTCTAAAATATTACGAATAGTATGTAGATGACAGATTAAGGGGAAAAGTGCAGCAGTTCTGAGGAGAATAAAGAAACCTCACGCCAGGTATATCTTTTTGCCTCATAGCACCATGTTCTCACTTGTCTTATTTCACTGCATATAGTAAAGTCATGTTAGTATCAGCAAGAGAGGAAACATCTGTTTTTACACTCATGTTTAGGCGTGTTTCTGCACTTCTATTTGTTGAAATACAGCTGCCAGCAAAGAACTTTGCGTGCTCAGTAGAACCAGGCTAGAGCACAGTAATTTGTTGAAACTTCAAACCACCCCAGGTTTAAAGTAAGATGTTTTGTGGCTCCTGTTTCAGGGCAAAACAGTGTGCTAGATTTTAAAAGTTCCAGGTTTAACATGGCCTGTGCAGATATCCCTACACAAATTAACATTTTCTGTTAGCAATTGCTGCTGTTGTTAATGTAGTAATAAATTCATTGATGTCTAGATGAGGGCAGTATTATATTGAAGCTGAATATTGTTGACACAGTCTACATCGTCCGTGTTAAACGTTAAACTATAATGGCTTCAAATATTTTTAGGTATCTACTCTGATTATAGTGAAGTTGAATATGAAGTCAATATTAGCTTGAAGGGTAATAGGGTCTTCTTTTGTTTCTGCCCAATCAGAAAATTAGCAGCAAATTTGTATGTCAAAAAATAGTACGTCAGTCATTCTGGTCAGTCAAAATATTCTTTTATTTGTTTAAAAATAACTGCTTTGCCATTCTTGCATCAGGACTCAAGTCTTCTTTCTGTACCCACATTCACGACATGTACCTTTACGGGAGGATATTTCTGGTTCCTTGTTCCTGAAGTTACTAAAAAAACCCAATTAAAAACACATACCCCACCAAAGCGATATGTCTCTCTGTGTGGAACTCCTCTAACACCTTTTCAGCGGCCATCTGCTCCTTTGAATTCACCTCTTGGCGTGTTACACAATTTGCAGCTCAAATTTTCTGTGTTGAAGATTGTGTTGCATGGGAATTATCTCGGTAAAGCAGTATGCTGGCCCTCAGGCATTCTGAAAAGGGTACTAAAGACTTGGATTTAAAAAAAGTTAATTCTTCTGTTGGGCCTATGAACCAAGCAAAGCACTTGAACTGAGAATTGTATTCCCTGGTCCTGTGCAGTTTTGTTTAATATGTGGTAGAGTATTTTCCGTGGAACAGTGATTACTGAATACTTTTAATTTCATTTTGGTACAGTCTAAAGGCTTTCCATACGATGATAAAATTGTTGTCTGCTTCTTAGTTTACACAGCTTCATTCCCTAGGAAGGGTGGGAGTACGACCTTTTTAACTGGCACATTAGAAAATTTGCCAAACACCACAAAGTATTTGGAAAGCACTATAAATTGCAGGATATATATTTGTCCTGAAATATTAGGTTTTGAGAGTTGTTGGGTTTTCCTGTGGGTTTCCAGATGAGCTGGTTGAGACTATTCTGGGATAAGAATTGGCCCAGAAAGTCCATACATTCATGCTGGTATCAGCTTTCCAAAACTATGGAGAGTTGGTGTTTATTTGTCTTGGCTGCTATTTCCTGCTTTGTTTTGAGCATTATTAATTGTCTTTTCACTCTTTCCTCATTCTGTTGGATATTGGCTGTTGTGAAGTAGAGCGGTAGTAATTCTACCTTCTTATTTCTGGTAGAAAGTTTGGTGATGCTCAAACCCTGTTCAGCCTTTACTTATCTCAGTCCCGTTTTGTTTCAGCCTCAATTTCTGTACCTTTGAGAAAGCTTCACACTCCTCCTTCATGCAAAGTTTCTTGGCTTTGAATGAACTGTTCTCAAAAGCAGACCAATCTGCCCTCTCAGTCAGCCCCTGTCACCTGCAGACTGAGATGCAATGTGTTTTCAGCTCCCAGCACAAAGGAATGGTATATCTGACGTAGCACCCAAATCTTTTGACTTGGCCTGGATCAAATACTTATGTACACATCTGCAGTGAGCGAGCTAATCCAGCCTCCTGTACAAGTCCAGACTTGAATACACTATGGCCATCTGAGTAATCTTTTATTGTGGGTTGTCGTTGGTTTCTTTGTTTCCCAACAGGGAGGATACCTGTAAAATAAATAATTATCATTGTTATTACTGCTGTACACTGATTTATGGTCTTAGTCATTTAACTATGTGAGTACACTTGGTTTTGTACATAGATGGGCTATGTTATTTCCTCATTACATTCTTTGCTCTTTTGGAGCATGCTCACTTCTCAAAGCTGCATATGACAGCATATGTGTGTGTGCTTGTGTAAAAAATTGTGTGATATTCCAAGTCATGACAGATTACTCCTGGTTTCAGAATTATGGCTTTAAGTTCTGTTGTGCCTTTGGCAGCACTTGAAACCTTGGCAAGAGCAATGTCTGACTAAAAACTTAATAATTGTTTTAAAACTAAATCTTTTTATGCTGTTTTCCTTAAGAACATCCTGCAAAGTACTAGGCTCAGTGGCCACTCCATTGACTTCCTCGATCTACAGAGTTGTAACTCTGAAGACACTGACCACAGAAATCACCATCTAATCTCATTTTCTGCAAAATACAGAATTTCACCTAAATAAATCTTCTATTTCATATTTAAACAAGTTCTCATTCAGCACCAGGCAAGGTTGCTTTAAAAAAAAAAAAAGACAATTTTTAAAGTGAGAATGCATTTGCTACTATTTAGAAATACCTGAAGATACCAAATATTCAGATACCAAATTTTTGTTCAAAATGTCTTTTGTGAAGTAAGAAAAGAAAGAACAACTGTTTCATAGGTTTTAAATCCTTTAGTAGACGCAAGCCTATGAAGAGCGATAGCTTTCCCCTGTTAAGTACCAGAGGCATTTCTTGGGTTTCTTAATGACTTTATTTTCCATTTAGCATCTGTCATCCAAGCACAGTTTTATAGGTTCATAGTGAGTTACCTGTGACATGCACTAGTGAGTTGCCCAGTGTCTTCCTTCTTGTTCTTCTTTTGGGGTTTTTCAACCATAGCTGCAAGCACAACTTCCCCAGCTGAAGCTAGAAGGAGGCACTGCTCTTCCCAAGAGCCTGTGAATGGTGGAGGACGTGTCAATGTCCCAGTGCTAAAATTATAATTAACATTACAGCCCCACCTTACTGCAAAACTGCAAGATAAAAGCCTCTTATGTAAAAAGATGCAACTTTGACTGAGTGGCATAAATGGTGCATTTTCAGGTTCACACATCTTGAAAACTGTTGGGTTTGATAGGCCCAGCTCCTCCTCTTTATAACAAAGGGTGATATTTATACCAGTTGTTGCAGCAGCAGCCAGTCGAGTCGGTTGAGTTAGTTGTTATAACATTAATTGAGCTAATCATCTGAGCTGTGGCTTGGAGCTGTCTTTTGCTCATTTAACTGGACATCATGGGACAGAGCGAGGTTGGGTGCAAGGGGAGCTTCGGTGAAACACAGCTTGTTTCAGAACTCTGTTAGATGATGGGCGGCCTCATCTAACATCTAAATTACGCCAGTACTGCCCACAGGGCCATGCTGGGAACCAAAGATTGAGCCAGTTTTTGGAAAAACAAACTGAAGCCTGTTGGGTGGGGAGCAGGTGAAGAGACAGACTTCTTAAGCGCGTGTTTTCAGTGAAACATCTGTAGTATTAAAACAATATTCTTAATGGCTGATGCTGCACTTTTGGGAAGGCAGCATCAGTCAGTATTTGTAGTGTGTAGGTACTCTGAGATCATAAGATTTGATGCAGGGCAGAGTATCATTTATTTTTGACATTGCATTCAGAAATACGTTATTTTCTCTTGGATCCTACTGTTTATAGGTGCTTCATTTGGACAATTTTATAGACCTCTTGCATAGCTTTTTCCAAAGAGAGAATGTCATATTTTAAAATTTATTCTCTTATATGTATCTTATACTTTATTTGAATGTTAGAGGCAAACATTTCACATTAATATAAGTTAACACAAGCCTTAATATAAATATAAATACAAAACTAATGCAATGTGCCCTAATGTAACAATAATATGTCACAGTTGGATGGGGCTTTAGGCACCCTGGGCTAGAGGAGGGTGTCCCTAGTTGGAACTAGATGGGCTTTGAGATACCTTCCAGCCTAAACCAGTCTGTGATTCTGAGGTTCACTAACACATGATGTAGTGTAGCCCACTGTTACAATCAGGCTGCCTCCCTCAAGCTACCTGTGCTTCAAAGCTCAGATTTTTTCCCAGACCTGTCAAAGCTTCTACGGTTGTAACAGAAATAATCAGAGGTCTGGCATAGGTATTCCGATACTACCCAAGCATTGCCTTATTATATTATCTCTCTTAAGCTAATATTTTGGATGATATGTATCCTGGTGTATGGTTTCTAAATCTGCCCATCTCTTCCTGGGTTTTTTTCTGCCCACTACTGTCATGCAGTATTATTCAACTCCAAAGAAAGCATGATGAAGTTTTCCCAAGTGAACATCAGATTTTCTCTAGGAAGATAAAACCCAATGTTTGTGCTGCCATATGTCTTCTTACATTTTGTCAATGATGCATTAAAAGGGGAGGAAAAATGTTCTTGAAAATGCTTTCAAGCTGCAGAGTAGTTTACATTTTAAGGTCATGCAATGCTGTTATCAGGCCATGACTTGGAGATGCCTATGATTGCTTTTGGAAGTCAAATACCTGGCTTCTCTGGGCAAGTCTCCCTGCTGTGGAATCAGAAGGAGAAAGCCAGGCTGAGGGTGATCTACCACCCAGAGTAATGAGTCACCAGCTCATGGCAGCTTAGTAGAGCAAGGCAATTCCAACTTACTCCCTCTCCACCCCTCTGAAATAAGTAAAGAAAGTAAATTGCAGATAATTACTATGGAGATGAGTCACTGTATAAATAGCTTTTTTAAAATAACTTCAAGTTTTAAATCACTGCCGATGGAAAAAAAATAGCACTGTTGTGTAGGAAATTTTTGGCATGGTAATTTAGTGCATTTACTTAAAGAGTGGAAAGCAGAGTGCTGACAGTGCGTTTGAGCCAGTATGATAAAGCAAAAATAGTGTATTCTCTGAATATGCAATAGCTTACTGAAGGCTGGGTTTTAAATATGTTTTATGAAGTTATGGGGGTGAAAGGAGTCCTGATGTATAGCAAGAGATGAAGTTCATTTGATTATTTTTTTTAAACCGTGCATGAAGTACAAACAAGTTCATAACTGTATGTTCATTTCTATTTTTAATGTCCATCTTTAATTTCTGTATGAGGTTAAGAAATGCATCATTGACAAGGAGAACTAGGTTTTTTACACTGTACAAAAACAGTTCTCACTGACTGCAATCTAACTGACAAGAAATTAATGTAGCCTATTCCTGAAAGAACCTAAACCAGCAACCAAATACCCAGCATTAATTAAATAAACAGAAAAGTAATGTTATGGGCATAGTTGTTTTGGCATCCGAATGATTTATTTCAGCTGAGATTCAGCTATCCTATTTTATTTGGATGTATACTGAAGTGCAGAGTGGTTTGGTATTCATCCCGGTAATTAAATCTAAGAATATTATTCAATTAGCAGGAAAAAAAATGGTTACAGGAATGAATATTTTTATACATGATTATTTATATATATTTATTTTACCAGTATTAATGCACAGTCACTAGTGCTTTCAATTATTTATTGAGAGTTTGCAGCTAATACAGATTTTTTACATTTGTAAAATTTATTAAGAAGTTCTAAGTAACTTTCATGTTCTGTTCTGCTTGTGTAGTCCAAGCGACTGCTACCTTGAGAAGTTAGAACATGCTTGACTGACTTAGTTTTTCATTTGTTTATTTATTTCTGGTTCTCTTAAAATTTAAATACTCAGTTTCAGTTTTGTGGCATCAGCTGTCATGTTGTTATTGAACTAATTATGTATCTGATTAGTTAAATATAAAACAATAGAGTAGTATTTTCTTTCTTTAATTGTCTTGAAATACTCTACTGTTACAAACACATTTTACTTAAATTCAGTAATTAAACAGAAAAAGAACAGGATATTATGAAATTTAAAATCTTGATGTCATCTTCACACATACATACTCTTCAAAATGGATTAATCCACTTTCAAAATACTCATCTAGACACTAAATGAGGTAAATGAGAGGGCCAGGACTGCTCAGCACCCTGTTTAGGCCATTTTGTATTATGTGTTTAATAAGGTACTGCTCTTGTAATGTAGCCTTCTTAAGTGTCTTTCTGAACACCAAGCTATGTAAATAAAAATCACCTGTTTACCTCAGAAAACTAGTTAGAAAGAGGATGGCTGGCTGATGCTTCAAATAGTAATTCATTATTTTCGATCGATTGGATTTGACAGCCCCCAAAAGGACACCACACTACCCTACAATTAGAAATAATTGATGTGTACCTCGTTAATCGTCAGATACAGTTGCATATAGAATACTACACTGAATTAGCCAAGGTTTGCATCCACTTGGTCTAAAATGCAATTGGTGTCTGTTGAACATGTGTTGACATGGCTATCCCTACATCCAGGGAAGTTTCACCACAAAGAGGAAGGATCTTCCTGGCCCTTTGCTAGTTTCTCCCAGCGTATTATGTGGAGTGATACTGAAGGCAAAGAAGTCAATTTACCAAGCATAGCACTGATCTTTGAGAAAATGTTTGAATTCTTTATCCACACCAAGCACCAGCTCTGGAGCCATCAGAGCAGATCGATGTGTGCTGTGGCTGGAGGAGCACTGTTTGTGTGGAGCTTATTCTGTAAGAAATCTAACAGAAGGAGCTGCTATTTCAACTTGTAGGACAGACTCCTTAAAAGAGAAAAAAAAAAAAAAAAAAAGAAGTATGGATACCTAAGTTTAGTGTATTATGAGGGTCTCTATATCACATTTATTACATCTCAGACTTCCATGTGCTTTTAGAGCATCCAGGTGAGAAACACTTGATTGCTGCTTTTTCTGTCATTGAAAACTTTGCCAGACTGTGAGAAAACTGTTTTTGTGATGCCCATATATATAAAACATACTGACTGCAAGGAAAGAAAGAACTTGGTCACTGATGTGCCTTTAAAATGCACTTTTACTGCCAATGCATCTGTTTCTTTCTTTTGAATGTACAGGTAATAGATAGTCTACAGTCAAAGGTGCTTTCTGAGGGTAACTTAAGGGGTTATCTATCATGAAAAAGGAAAGGTTCTAGTATGAAGATACAGATTTTTACTGTTTTCCTCAGACAATAAAACCCTGGAATGGGGAGTCTACCAAGGAACAGCCCCTTCCATCTCCAACCTTTCATCCTTTCAAATGAAGAAAATAAACATCAAAACTACCTTTCTTTGTCTCCCTAATTAGTTAATTTCAAGATCACTAATTAATTACTGCCAGCAACAAGCTGCGAAGAAACTCAAGGGAACACAATGGGTGGAAGGACGGGAAAAAGCTGTGAATCATGCCTGCTAACCAGCAGTGGATTTAGCTGTGCCATCAGGCATCAGCTAACCAAGTAATTGTGTCCTGTAGTCAATTTTTCCAGAAGGTTTTGCCTTAAGATCAGTTCCTCTTTTACACTGAAGCAGCGAGCTCCAGCAATGACTTTGATGGGACTTTGAGAGCAGAGTAGTTGACTGAAAGTCTTCCTCTGAGCTTTGCTATTGCAGTGTTTGTCCTACCCTACTAGATAAATTGGAAGGAAAAGTCAAGAGTGTAATATTGTAAGTGTAAGCTAAGAGCTTAACTCATTTCAGCTTAGTTCGCCACTAAGATGAAACATCTGTTGCCCAAGTTGATTGAACTTAGAAGTTTGAATAAAGTTTAGAATAAAGTTCGAATAAAGTTTAGAATAAAGTTTTACATGATGTCTTACTGTTGATATATTGAGAAAAGGTAAATGAGACAACAGAACTTTATGGATTGGGATTTCTTCACCTGTATTTTTCTTTCTCTCTTTTTTTCCCTGTCCCTGCTTCGCCCCACCCCCATGCTGCATTTTTGCACAGTCTCAGTTGAAGAGGAACCAACTTCAGGAGGTATGAACAATTTATGTTCACATCTTTGAGAGCTACACTACATTTTTAATCATTTTAGCCAGTTATATTTTGTGAATAATACACACCAGTGTGAATATGTATGCATCAGTGTTGGGTTCTTTTCTGTCTGTTCCTTTTGTCTTTTTCCCTCAGTTTGGAGTCAGTAGGAGATACACTTCACCAACAGCAGTTTTCCTTCCTATTTGCTTCTTCCTTGGTTAAGCTGACACATTAAGCTTCAACAAACTGGGTCAAAAGCAATCAGTTTTAAAAAAAAAAAAAAATCACTGTGCAAGCTTTTTATCTGTGTTTATGCTGTAGAAGTTCAGTCATCCATGCGAATGCCCCAAAAACCGGCATCCTTAAATATGACGCAGCCTAGGAACACGCAGTGAAGGAAGGGAAGGGCAGTGGATGAGGAAGCATTGTGCTCAAAGAAAACATCCTGCAAACTGTGGCCTGGGTACCTGCTCAGCAAAGTTTCATTTCCATTGACAAACTGCCAAGTGGTGAGAACAATTAGCAACACAGTCATAAAAATTAGTTTAGGGGCTCCCCAAGAGAGACAAGCATGTAGTGTTTATTCTATTGCAAAGATTAACTATTGCTAATTAATTGGCTATCCATTAACTTGGGAGTACTTAAAGAAAGAGGAGACAAGGTACCAAAGAAGAGTGCCACTAAAACAGCTTAACGTGTTTGAAGTGGCATTGAGTTGTATAAACTCAGCGAGCTAAAACATCAAATGAATAGGGAGTCACTTTATAGTGGCTTGTTAAAAGAAGTAAAGGTCTCCAGGGAACCAAAGGAGAAAAGGTAAGGAAAGTGAATGAAGGAAGGAATACTGCAAGGAAGGATTGAACACTGTTTACAACACTAACCTACAACTTGGGAGCAATATAAGTAATTAGGGTATGGTGGAGAATAATAAATGAAAGGACGGAGAACAAAGCCACGAGTAGGATGTGAGAGAGAATGGTGAAGACTACTAGTGAATAGAAGGAAGAAGCAAAAAGGAGCTTTTAACATGAAGATAATAGTGGCATGGAAAGAAAGCATGACTGAGGCGAGAAAAAAATACTGCAAAAAAGAGATTGGGTGAGTCTGGGAAAGACTTACAGAGTACTAACACGCTCCTGAGGAGTATATATTATAATTATTATGCATTCGCCTTCAACTATCTGTTTCTTGAAAGATCTGTCAATCTCTAAATTTTGCATGGAAAAATACCTTAAAACTGTTGCAGCTGTTCAATAGGAGTGTCAATTACAGAAGGAGATTTCTTTACAGAGGAAAATAAAAAAGCACTCTCTTTTCCCTTCATGGAATTAAGTATGCAGACTTTGTAAAGTGTGAGTTTAGAGGCATATATGAATACACTGCAGTAATGGTTCAAGACAATCCCGCTGTGGCTGTGCATTGTAAAACCATTATTTCTGTTGTGAGCAGTGGAGTGCCTCACGAAGACACAGCCCCCCTTTTTGGGTGCTGAACATCACCATTGTAAGCTGGCTGAGCTAACCAGATAGATCAGCTGAGAGGAGCAGTTTATAAGGCAGCCAAATGGGCTCCACTACAGATCTGTTTTTTAGACTTGCCACCTGAAATTCCAATAGCTTCTCAAAAGCCCACAGATTCTGTATTCGGTTCCTCAGGAGCCCTTGCCATTTGCAGTGCCAGATGACATGGTTTGTTTGGTTTTGTATTCATTTAAATAGATTGATTTTAATCAGTTCTGACTGCCTTGTTTTAACTCTGCCCTGCTATCACTGCTTTCTTTTTGTCTCCATGTAAACCTTGTGTGCAGCAAACCTCAGCCAATAATTTACGAGCTCTGCCATAAGATATTACAGAACGTTCATAGTCTTCTTTATTTCACCCATTATCAATATTCTTTACACCAGTATTTTTTCAAATCTTTTCCCAACAACTTGATCATATATACATATACTTCACTCAAATAATATTTATTTGTGGTTGGGGGAATAAGCTGCACTTAAGTTTTAGCCATTGTTATTGTCACAGATCTAGAGTGTTCCAGGGTTTATTGACGTCTGAAAAATATGCCACAATTATTTATGGAGAAACAGCTATACCAGTGTAACTTTCTGTATGAAAATTTTTAATGGAAAGACTGGCGACTTTTTCATGTTAGTTATTCCGTGAGAGGATGCTGTTTGAAGTCAGAGTAGAGATGTGGGAGTCGCTGGTATAGAGTGATGCAGATAGATATTCCCACACAGACAAACCGACATCCAGAAGTGTGCAAACATACAGCAACCGGAATGTTTTTCTTCTTTGATTTGGACTAATGAACAAATGCCTCTGGCAAAAAAAATGGTACATGGTAGATTGATAATATGAGACAAAACACATATCTGTAAATATTTGTGCAAATATAACTCAACCGCTCACAAAGTATGTTACAAGGGAACATGACTAAATACCTGAAAAAGTAAGTGAATTAATGTAGCAGTAACACTTTTTGCCATTTAATCAGACTCTAAGATATCAGTACTTCACTGAATTAGAGTCTTTGACAATTATTTTTGAAAATATTCTTTTTTGGGGGGAAAAAAAAGTGATTAATTTTGTGGGAATTAATTTGATTAAACATCTTCAGGCACAGAATGATTATTTTTTAAATTTTGTTTTATTAAAATGAAAATTTCCATCTTTGGGAAAACCTAATTTCTGCTTTGAGTAGCAAACTTTGGATCTTAAACTGTTCTGCTAGATATTAATAGAGTACAACCCAACTCTACATTTGCATGAAATGTGACTAACATCAAACTAAGCTATATTTAATATGGAAACTATTTATTAGAAATTTCAGAAGATTAAAAAAACAATTTTATGCACAGGTGTACGTAGCTTGTTTTGGATCTTGCTCAGCTAAACAGTGAAGTACGTACTTAGTATTTAAACAATCAATACATGGTAGACCTGTTGTCTTTGTTGAGCATGTGTTTTGGCATGTGTTTGCTAGATTGGAGCTTAAATCAGGTGCAGTGAAAGTGCAACCTGGGAGCGCAGTATAAATTTTAACAATAATGTTTACTGTCTGGCTCCCTAGGGAGTCAAAATCAAAGCCAGTCTGTCCCATTAAGAGCAAGGGAAAAAATTTAAATTTTATGGTGAAGGGCGTACATGTGAGGGTGAAGCTATTTTTAAACCTTTGTTATAAAGATATTACTCGTTCTGTCTTTTCCAGAGAAAAATCTATGCCAAAAGTGCAATTGTTCTTTACCTAGCACTAATTTCTATCTTAAAATTTAATAAACAATACTAGCTCTTCAGATGCATTAAAATTTATAGTTTCCATTGATTTTTGCTTTAATACACAACCAGGTGTTTTTTGTTTGAAAGTAACAGATTAGTGCGTTCTAATGGGATTGTTTTAGTACGACTTATTTCTCAGATCACATTGGCATTTACAAAGCCATGTGTTCTGCTCAAAGGAGATACCTCTTCCTCAGAGCAGGGAGGCAGCCATGCAGTGTGAAAAATAAACAGAAACTGCACCCAAAGCCTCCTACAGTCACCTAGAGCCTTCCATAGTAATTTCGGTGGAATGTGCCTTGTAGGGACAGAGAGCAACAGAGTTTCCTCTTTTCTAAGATAAAAAGAAGAACTAAACCAGCAACCTTCATCCATTTTGTGACATTAACCTTAGTGGACTGTAATTAACTTCCTGATCTAGTAGTGTTGGGTAGGAGGGGTGCACACAGTACCAGCTGAAAGGCCTAGAAAATATCACTTACCATTCAAAATCATTCAGAGTTCCTTATGAACATCTTCTAAATGCTCTGAGGTCAGAGACTGCACTTAGCATAGCAGTTACCAGGGAGGAAAGATGAGATTTCTTGGAAGTCGACGTGGTATTTTTTCAAGCAATACCGTTACTTATTGAGGTAGGATAAACTTCAGCTAATGTGTTAATTTTCTGAAGATTGTAAGCATCATCTGAACATTTTATGAACATTATAAACCTTTAATTTACCTGTGATCACAATCAAAACTAGAATTTATTTTTCTATTGAATCAAAGGGATAAAACAACACTGTTTTCATACTCTGGTCTTTGAGACAGAGTAGCTTCTCTGACAACACCTTCCATGAGTAATCTCACAGAAATGAAGCTTCTAAAGTTTTACTTCAGTCGTTGTTATCACTAGATTGAAGATTAATAATCCTGAAATAAATGGTCTCTGAGTATCTCTCTACTGAAATGGTATTTCACAGGGGTTCCTGCAGTTTCAGAATGCTTCAGTCAAGTGAACTGTAATTATAACTAATTAAACATATTTCATCTAAGACAAAGCATACATATTTTCTATGCATGCTTTCTAACCCAAGATACACCAAGAATTTTTTTCTAAGAATTCTCATGTTTCCAACAAGGTTTCCCTTTAGCCCTCTTTCTGGATAAGCATTGAGATAGATTTTTTTTTTTATTCCAGTTAAATACCTATGATTTTATGTGGTTGTAGGCATTTGAACACTCTTTTGAGCCACTTCTGCCTATCTTCATTAATTTTGAGTTTCAGATCAATTAAATAATTTTACCAGAAGCTCATGCATCTTGTGAAAGCAGGCTAGGAAAAACTTAGGATAATTCTCTTGGAGATTTCTTTCCACATTTCTTTCCCAACCACACATGTGGCATGAATCTTTTAAAGCTGTTTATTGAACTAGGAGGAGGTTGTTTTGTTGAAAATTGTTTTCAAGCCTAATATATCAACTCTGTTGGATGTCTTGCTGTTTGAAGCTTTGCATCTTAAAAATGTTTCCCCACAGTTTTATGTATTCCTCCCTCCCCCCTTTTTCTTAAGGAGTCTGGAATAATTTCTAAACCTATCAAAGAGTAATTCTTCCAAGAGACGAAGAGACAGAGTACAGCAGCACTTTGTTCACTTCCCTTTACACTGTGACTTTGACTGAAATAATAAATACATACCCTTTGAGATTATCACTTAACTGAAGCTATTGCTTGCTTTTGTTACTGATTTTTTTTTTTTTAAACCTACTGTTGAGTAGCTGGCATCTGAGTCTTAAATCTCTATACAATATGCAAATATATTTAGAATTTCATGATAATAAAAGCTCTTTCACAGTTTGTGATTAATATTGTTCTTATGAAATCTAGGTGTTGAAGACATAATAGATGCAATACATGACAGAAATTTCTTCTTCAAAGACAGTTGTAAAAATTAATCCCTACAACAACCTTGGCACAGTATGTACGTGCATGGGACAGCTGCATTGTATATCTGTATACAACTCCTGCAGCCAGTCTGTACTTTTCCCCTGGATAATAATACTATTCTTCTATAATTCTCAGGAATATTTAATTTATTCCCTTCTTTATGGAGAATTTCAGTTTATAAAAGTCACTGAGTTATTGTCATGCTTCTTTTTTTCCTGTAGAAGAAAAAACAAGGGAAAAAGTAGCTTTTTAGAAAAAACAAAAACTGAAAAGGCCATATATAGTCTGAAAGGATTAGAATGGGAAAGCACAGTAGCAGAAGTTCCAGGAAGAAGGTTCTACTAGAGAAAGGAGTTATCAAAAACTGAACATCTAAAAATGTATTTAAGCAATACACATTTCAAACCTGGCTTACTCAATGTAGCCTAGATACTTAGGAGAGACTGCACTAGGTTTCCTATTAGACTTCTAGAAGAATAATGTTACTACCCTGAGCTCTACTACCTCCCAGGGACTGTCTCCTCACTCAGTGAGAGCCTTACTTTGAAAGGGGGAGTTTCTCAGGGATGTTTTGGATCCACAAGCCCTTCCTTCACTTAATGTCCCAATGCTCACACACCAACTATATTCTTGTGAGTGGCATGCTGAAATGGCAAATGAAAGCCAGAACCTACTTTCTACCTCAAAATGTATGAGAGAATGGGAATTACCTACTCATTCCCATAAAACAAGATGCCTATTTTTTGTGTTGGGCTTCTCCTTATGGACCTCTGGAAACTGACAGGATAGAGACAATAAAATAATGTATTTAACATACATTTTCCCTGAATAAAGTGCTAAATGTTACTAATGTGTAGATTTAAAAAACATGCATTAGCTATAAGTAGAATTTTTAAATAATTTTTCTGGTGATATTATTGGTTCCTCAGAAATAACATTGTTTGTGGGATATGGTGAGTTAGAAAAAAACAACAACTGAATAGAATTTGTATTGTAAAAATGTGAGCCACACTTTTGGCAAAAAATAGGTGCTTTTTTCCTTTTTCTAAATGTCCTTGCATTGAAAATTTACCGAATTGTCAATTTTCATACATTTTAAACAGTAGGTAGAAAATAATTAAAATCCCAGATTTTCCCTTGTCCCAATGTATTTTTCCTTTGAGATAAATTCATGATACCAAGTTTTCTAGATTTTTTATTTTTTGTTGAGTATTTATGGTGGAAAGTAGGAAGGTTCTACCTAGGACCTCCTTAGATGTATAGTTGACAATTTAGAATAGTTTGATATAGTATAGGTTCGAAAGCAAGTAGATTTAGGTTGGAAGTGAGAAAGAACTTTTTTACAATGAGGGAGGTAAGGCACTGGAAGAGTTTGCCCAGAAAAGCTGTGGGCAAGAAGTGTTCAAGGCCGGGTTGCATCAGGCTTTGGGCAATCTCAGCTAGTGGATGGTGGCCCTGCCCATGGCAGGGGGCTTGAACTAGATGGGCTTTGGGGTCCCTTCCAACCCAAACCAGTCTGTGATTCTATATTTCAAATAATAGATGAATCTTTTGTTTGAACAGAGGCACACTGTACATAATTTTTTTTGTTGTCAGTTCTTCCATTATGTCCAGAAATGTTAGTGATTCTCGGAGAACTACAGCAGGAGTTCAAATAAAAAATCATTTTAGATCCTACAGAGATTAATATCTACATAGGAATTACCTGTATATCCTTGTACTCTAACTATACTCCATGTTTGCGTTAAAAATGCTTAACTGATTATGCATGTGAAATTGAATTCCACTGAGGGTATCTCTTCTTCCTGCAAATAATGCCCCGGTGGCCTTTGGTTGATTGCAAGAAATGTAAATTTTAAGTACTTGGATGGTTATCAGAAAAGGGGAAAAAACACCCCCCAAAACAACCACACAAAAATAACAGATGTCCCTAGCACGTTGAAATGAAACTTTCCAAAAAGTTCATGAGATATTTAATCTGCTTGTTCTGTCACCCTCAAAACCTCTAAGACACATCTGCTCTAGTCTCAAGGACTTCAGTTTACTGCGTGCTGAACAGCCACATCTGAGAGTGGTGTAGACTTGTGACAGCATACTCTCAGACTGTCTTTTGGGGCACAATAATTTTGCTGTGGTTTGCGAAGCTGTTCTGTTTTACGCATTTTAAAATGGAAAAGCATCTTTCCGTATTATTCTAAAGGAATGGATTTGTGGTTCCCCCAGGGTCTGTAACAGAGATTTACTCTCTTGCTTAACTTGGTTTACATTTGTAACAATTCCTTTTCTTTCTCTAAAGTGCGTATTTTATTTTTCAGTCCCTCAAGCTAATTTGTTAACTACTTTCCCATATATTCCGAGCAAAATATAGACTAAATGAGAACATTATATAAAGGTCATATTGAACTCTATTCTGATGGAAATGAGGTTTATGGAGTAAAAATAGCTCTAGATGCCAGGTGGCACTGAAGGCTATTACAGTAGGCTGTCACATTTAAAAGCTGAAAATCTTGCTTAGGTCAGGAATGGAAATTAATTAGTATTTTAAACCTATCCCTTACTGAATGTTTGTCCATATATCATAAAAATAACTCAGTTTGGCAAAATCAGTCACTTCTTTTCAGGATTAGACAAAAAGGGTGCTAGGAGGTCAAGATTAGCCTGCAGTGCTGGCAACTTTCTCAGAAACTCATACATGGGCATTTTCCCATAATCAGAGAGCGGTATTTGTGGTGAGTACACAGCATTCATCCCAGTGTAACAACGCAAGTGGAAGATAATAATGCTATCCCCTAAACTAGCTATTGCTTATATCATCGATGTTTTCATGTGGTTGCTCTTCACTTTCTCACCTGAACTTCGAGACAGAGGTTTTCCATGCCAGCCGACTGCCTTAGGCTGAACTCAGCTCAGATCATTTCACTATTTCTCATTATGAGGTTAAGGAAAAAAAGGTAAAAAAATAAAAGGTGTTCTGCTGCACGTTTTGTTGTTCTGCTGGGAGACCTTTCTGCTCCTTTGGAGCCGAAACCTTTGAAGCTGGGACAGGCAATTTCACAGTGCAGTGTCAGAGGTTGCTTTTACTGCCGCAGTGGAAAAGTCTGCAGTCAGCCAACTAGGTAGGTTTACTTCATGCTCAGTGAGCAGAGGCCTAACAGAGTTGAATAGTCTGCAGCAGGGAAAGCGGCAGTGAAGGCTGCTATCTGAAGGTGGCTGAAATCAAGTCTGCAATACCAGCTACCAATGCATCTCCACAGCAAGGAGAGCAGGGAGCAGGACATATGGAGATGTCACCCTGGAAGGAGACAACGTGTGAGGCTCCAGCAATGTCAGCACTGTTGATTGGTACTGGGTCTGTATTGATAGGGTAGCTTTAAGTAGGAGCCTTTCTATCTGGGAAGCAGTATTCCCCAAGAAGAGGCTTCGTAGGTTTTTTTTCACTTGATGTAAAGACCTGAACTAGCAGTTCAAACAGGGTCACGTGAACAAAATAGTCAAAGATTATTAATTGATATCAATTACCTCATTGTCTAAGATAACAGTATTCCCCAAGAAGAGGCTTTGTAGGTTTTTTTTCACTTGATGTAAAGACCTGAACTAGCAGTTCAAACAGGGTCACGTGAACAAAATAGTCAAAGATTATTAATTGATATCAATTGCCTCATTGTCTAAGATGGAGCAAAACAAGTTGAAGAACAACAGACTACTGTCCTTGTTGCTCCAGGAATCTCAGTGTAGTCTGTTGCTCCATGAGTTCTCAGTGCTTACAAGCAGAGCTGAAGAATAAGAGAAAATACGGCAAAAGGCTAACCATGGCAGAGAACAGAGGACAAAATCCTCTCCTGTTAGAATGGACAGGTTTTCATCTGAAAACTGATGGCAACTGAGACGAGAAATTGCTGAGGGAGAGGGGAATTGACAGGCAAAGAAATTACAGTAATGGGTTGTGCATGGGCACTGGGTGGGTGAGTCTAAATATATGCATAAACAGGAAAAGGCTGCAGAGGGATGACTTGCATTGGGTCAGCTGCTGTTGGAGAGGTTGCTTCCTTCATGCAGGCCATTTATTTCGGATACCTTCTTCCAACCTACTCATGCTTTCTTGCCCTCTACTTTATACTCATGCTAGTAATTGTACAGCTCTATGTTGAGCTACTAGGGGTAGGTTCCAGCTGAAAGCAGCCTCTTCCCTAATGTGGTTTCCCCAGTAATTAGTTCATTTCATCTCTGATTTCTCATGTTGTGTCCTGTGCTCTCAGTGGGAAGGGGAATTTGGTGAAAACATATAGCAGAAGTTAGACTGAAGGGGAAAACAAGTCATCTTTGGTGAGACACTGTAAGTAAATTGGATTAAAGTTTCCCACACAGACATTAGATGCATGGAAAGGGAGAAAAAAATCAAATGCTAATGAAAGCAAAGCAAACAGGAGTAGAGGCTGGTTGATGATTTGGAAGTAGTTTAACAAGCCTGATGAAAAGGACTGTTCAAAAGTAGCATCCCAAGAGGCCTATTTTGTGCTTATTTTGGCTTTAAACTGTCTTATGACCACCTTTAAAGCATTGGATTCACTGTAGGAGTACTGGGAAGAAATTGTACTCATTTTTGGTTCAGAGCAAATTTAAGTGTTTTTTAGTTACTAAGGTTTTGTAATAGACATTCATTCAGGAGGATAGAGAAGTATTGAGTAATAAACCTTTTGTAGAATGACTGGTCCTGTGGAAAGATAGCACATGATAGCAAAGATCAGGACTAAAGTAAGTGCTTTTAAAAATGCTAATTATCTTTTGCATGGACAACAAGCCATACCCTACTGTGACAGACAATGTAACACAAATACTATTCATTAATGTAAGATTTTAGTGGTATCACATACATTATGAATGCTAGTTCTTGCCCCCATCTGAATTTGAAATCCTCACTGTTGGAAGTTGTGCATTTGACAGTAAACTGTGCCACGACTGTTTGGGCACTAGTCTTCTTTTTGGATAGCAGTGAATCAATAGCATCATCTCATCCAGATTTCTTCTTCAGGTGCTAAGACTTTAGTCTAAGTCAGTCTTTGCAGCCAAAGAAAAGAAACACAAACCTGTTAAAGGATATGTCATCCCAGTGAGTTAGATATTTAAAAGAAAGCAAGCAGTTATTCACACATTTTCTTAATTTACTACAGAAGGAATGTACAAGGTTAATGTCAATTGAGCGAAACCCTTTTTCTGATTTTTACAGGAAGGATCCACAAGTGGATCTTAAATTTGTGTAGCCCAGTATCATAGTGTGTATCCACATAAGAGTATGTGCAAATTTATGAGGTTTTATCCTAAGGTTTTTAGAACCTCACCCTGCATAAAGCTGTTGATTTGTTATGCTTGTAATTTGTTTTTCTTCACATTGTGTTTTTAATATGTTTTTCTTCACATTCATTTATGCTGTTTCCTTCCAGGATTTACATTTAAAATGCTGAATATTCTGTGTTTCAAAGATTTTGAGCCTACAAAATGATCAATGTGTAACTACTGACACAAGTTTTTAAAGATAAGACTGCAAATAATTATGCTTACATTAAATAATAAGAGTGGCTGTGGTCAGGTTCCTTGCAGTCTAATGATCTTCAAGGTGGAAGTTGTACTAACTACCTCAACATAACATTCCTTTATTCTGAGCAAAGTTAACCAGTGTGAATCTTGAAACGACCCTTTACCATTGATACTATTGTAGTGGTCCAGTGTCATACTGGAAGAAGGGTACCAGGAAAGCCTAAGCTTGAGAATGTCATAAAATCAATAGATGAAGAAACAATATAAAAACTAAGTTACAAAGGAATAGACGGGTGTAAGTATTGTAAACTCATATTGTGTGCTGTCCAGTCCTAGGGTTGTTGGCTGCAATAAGCTAAGGATGGAAAGAGATGCAAAAAATAACACTTTAAGACTAAAACCTAGAACAAATTGACCCTGTACATTGTTATTATTGCTTACCATGTTATATTGTTTAACAGCAGGATGAATGGGAACATCCCCTCTCTAGTAACTCCCCTGATAATGAATCCATGGCATAATCTCCAATTTTACAAGTTCACTGACATGTTGAAACAGCCAAGGAAAGCCTTTAGCAATAAGTTCAATCATGGGTCTTATCTTGTATGTTTGTTGTTCTAGTAACTTCTCCTATCACTTAGTATCTCTTGTTCATAAGTAAATGTATTGGCTTTTTAATCCATAAATCTTGTGTAGTGAAAAAGCAAGCAAACAAACAAAAATCTACTTTAATTCTTGGTAATCTTGCACAACAAAAAAAAATGTTAATTCTTGCAACCAGAATCCTTGTCCTGCCTTTACAGTAATACATATTCTATTATGTAAGGGGGTTAACAACCTTAGAGTTGTGCCTAATCTTACACAGGTTGGATAGCTGCTAAAGCAAGACACGGGGAATTGCCAGGGAAAGCCCTCTGTCATGTGTCAAAGTAGCAGAGAGCATGGCTGAACTGAGACTATATGGCACTTCTGTTAAATTCAGGCTCGTTTGCAAGAGATTTTATAGTCGGGGAAAGATGTGATGTTTAGGATCATTTTCTGGCGTAGGTACATAAGTTGCAGGAAGAGTATAACAACAAGAGATTTGTAGATACAGGTAGCATATTTTATTGAACCAGATGGTAGATGAAATGGACAGGTGTTCAGACACGTGAGTTTTTATTCATGTCTGAAAGAGAAATATTTTATTGATCATGGATACACATAATACCATTACACTCTTGTGGATTGGTGGTGCATTACAGCCCAGGAAGTGTTAAAACTGCCCGATAATTGCATTATCTGTAAATGGAATTAAGTGCCCTGGAGAATCAAGGGCAAGGCTTAAAATAGTGCTTCGATGCCTTCTTTTCTTCCATCTGGTCTTTCTCGTTGTGAATCTGTGTCTCACCAGCTACTGGTCTGAGGCCCAGTTCCATCCAAATGAGTTTCTTCTTGAATTACACTGTGGTCACTGCTCTTCTGCCTGCTACTCGTGCTCCCCCAAATCCCTACCAAGTGAAAAGAGGCACTCTCCCAAACTGTCTTGACTCTGGCTTCGGTCAGTACTATTTGCCAGCAATGGGTCAGTTAGCTGGGCTCTCTGATTAGCTGTATCACGACGGGGTTGAGAAGATCTGTAAGTCTAATCTGCAAGTTTATTTGAGCTTGAACAGGGAAAAAGTCAAAGTAATATTTGGTGTTTATATTTTAATAAATAGTTATGGGTTTCCTGCTGTTAACAGTAAGCAAGACCAAACAGTCCTTTTTTGAATGCATCATTGAAGCAACTTTACACTTGAAATCCAGATGTAGTTCATATCATAGGGGGAACATAAATTGCTTTACAGGCATAGAATATCAAAGAAAAGCTTAAGTGAGTTCACTCAGGCGGGGATGTGAGGGTTAAGGCTGAGAGAGCTGGGGCTGTTCAGCCTGTAGAAAAGAAGACTGAGGGGGGACCTAATCAATATATATAAATATGTTAAGTATGGGGTGCAGGGGGAATTGGCCTGCCCCTTTTCTTTGGTCAGTGGGGACAGGACAAGGGGCAATGGCTGCAAAATGGAGCACAGGAAGTTCCACACCAACATGCGGAGGAACTTTTTCACAGTGAGGGTGAGGGAGCCCTGGGACAGGCTGCCCAGGGAGGTGGTGGAGTCTCCTTCTCTGGAGATATTTAAAACTCGTCTGGACACCTATCTATGTAGTCTGAGCTAGGGAGCCTGATTTGGCAGGGGGGTTGGACCCGATGATCTCTCGAGGTCCCTTCCAACCCCTACAACTCTGTGATTCTGTGATTCTGTTTCTGCAAGTATGCAGCAACTTCCTAGACCATTTCTTGCAATAACAAGTATCTCCCACTTCATTCACATCTACTAATTCTCATTGTTGCTTTGACAGATTGACTTCCCATATGCTAGAGACCATTTGCCAGAGCCAAGAACTCCCTCTTTTGTCTTAAAAATTGAACAGACTGTTATTATATATTCTTTTGAAGCTTTTTATTATAAGTTTTTTAGACAAGCAGTATTTTACCTCTGAGCATGAATGTCCATTATTAGGCTTAAAGAAAGAATGATATGTAGTATTCAGCAGTCTTCCTCTGTATTGTGTAATCTTATCTATACAGTTGTAGTGTTTCAAAATACTATTGCAGAAACAACTTTTTTTTTCGCTTACATAAAACTGTTGAATTCAGTTGTACTCCTTATGTGTAAATAGTATGTGACTGCAAAATTGTGGCAAAAATATTTACATAAGATCCACAGTACTGTAAACTAATACACTGCCAAATCAAAATTATCAGTACTGCTGGATTTAAATAAAGGAGCAGAAGCTTTCACAGTCCAGAAGTTGATATTCATTACTTATTCAAGACACAGTTTCCACTAGCTGCCATGGGAGTTGTGGTTGTATGACAACTGTTCTGATAAAAATAACAATTATGAAAATGTAACATGTTCCCATGAATGCCTAGTTGTCTATTAGTAAAAAATTAAGTTAAAATTATTTGTACCCTGATATATTTTAGAAGGTATTTGAATTCTGTCAAATAAACACTGAGAAAAGACTTGGAATTCATGAAGTTTTATTGAAATGGCTAGCTACAATGAAGAAGCCAAAGCCCAAAATCAAGAAGGTCTGGATATAGATTTATATATTCAATTTGCCTACAGTACCATATTTTAACATTGACTTACAAAGCATGAATTACCACTGTACAGCAGTATTACGAGTCCCTGTTACAGTTATTCATGAATTTCATTATTTTCAAGCTTTGTACAGTATTTCGTTCTGTTAAATTGCAGAACAGTATTTATTTATTAATGTACACGAAGGGAAAGGGTGACAATATTTCAATATCTGATTCTTAATCTTTCCATACTGACATGGAGCTTCTGAATTTTTTTTTATTTTTTTTTTTAAATCCAGCCTCCTGGATGAGAAAACCAGTCTAATAATTTTCTCTGCAAAACCTTTACACTGGGCATTTTTTTGAAACAAAATGCAGTTCAATGATGCTGTCAGGTCAGTACTGTGCTTTTGCCACCTTTGAGCAGGGGCAGGGACAGAAGGTGTAATTTAATGTATTTTTCAACAAGTTTTGTTTCTGTCTAAATTTTTAGTAGCAGAATACAGGCAATACATTGCAATCTCTTCTCTTAAGAAGTTCCAAATAGATAATTTGCTTCAAAATGTAGAACTCCTGTAATTAGGGGTACCCTTGAAGAAAATACGTTACATTAATAATGTCTTTTCGTAGCATATCCTATTCGTCTTATCCCCTGTCCTTCACAACCTAACAGCCACATCCACATTTTCCAGTCAGATGACCTTCTCTGAGCCTGACTCCATTCCACCAACAGAAAAGTAATATTATAGATTTCCATTTAGGAGCCATATCCAGCTACTGATCAGACTATTTTGGAAAGAGACTATTAAGCCTGTCTATCAGAAAGCGGGAAGGCAGTTACTAGTTTGTGCCATCATCTTTTGAAGTCACTCAGATGAATATGGCCATCATTATGCTGCAGCACAGATCTGTGTATCTCACAAACTGGAGGAAAGTTGGATGTGTCTGATGATCTGCCCATGCCACCGCTGAGGGTGGACACCAGAAGAATGAGGCTCAAGAGGAAGTCTGCCACATAATTCCCTGAAGGAATACATTTGTGGCCTCCTGAGTGCTTCAGCTTATGCCCCAGCCCTTGCACAAATCTCTGCTGAAGGCAAAATTCACCTGTGTGGAGACCTGTACGTGAATGACAATAATGACATCTGCCCTGTGTGAGATAACACAGAATGGAATTCTAAGTTAAAGCATTGTTTATCAGAAAAGACTAATCCCTGGTCTTGCTGTGCAGGAATTATTACGGGTACCGTCCAAAATAAATAGGTCAGTATTTTCCTCCAAGTACAACTAACTGCAATGTGAATCACATTAATCAAGAGCAGTTAATTTATATTTGTGCTGTGGATGTAGCTGGTGCTGGTTACGCGGTGTATGGTTTCCTGTGTTGGCAAGAGATCAACACAAAGCAGGAATGGGCTATCAGGGGAACAGGGAACAATGATCCTGCTAAGAGGAGGGAGTAAAAGTTGGAGAGCTGTGACATGATCTGGAATTCAAAAGGATTTAGGGTAGGGTACATGAAATTGTGAGGTTTTGATGACAGATGGAAAAAATGCAAAGAGGAAAGGATGTATTTCCTCTGTCCTACATCCTAAGGGAAATAAATGACTGGAGTGTAAGTCTTGTCTAGTTCCCTTAGTTTCTGCTGCGGACTACTTTATGCCTTTTTGGACTATATATATATATATATCGCATTTAGTAATTCTCTTTCATCACTTTTTAATAATGTTTCATGTCCTAAGGATAACCACCCTCTGAGATTCTCTACTGCTGTTTCTGTGTCGTTAATGCGACACTAGTAATTAGGACCTGACTCATACAAATATGAATAGCATAAGTTTCAGCTGTTGAGTTTTTTAGTTCCCACTGGAATGCTCAGCAAGAGGACTAACTGGATTTTAATCTATTTGCTGTTATAATTAAGGTTCACATAATCTTCGCAGGGTTGGTTTTGTTGTTTTTTTCTTTCTTTCCCATTTTTGAGTCACTAGTGGAACACAGCTAAAAAAGGATGAGAGTCCTGATCGCTGGCAGTTTGAAGTGCGATGAAACAATAAGAACTGACGTTTTCATATATGATGACAAGAATTATGATGATGATAAAAATAGCGCTGTTGCACAGAAATCCCAAATTATGTTCTGCGTTAGGGACCAAACTGTGTATAATTCCCTTATTGCTGGGTACATTTTACTTAAGCAGCAGACCGATGCAGTAAATACAGAGATGGATTTGTTTCAAGTATATAGAGAATTGGTTTAGTGCAATTATTTTAATGTAGAACCTGTAAAAATTAGTGTTGTCAGAACAGCAATTTTAAATTAAATCTTTCAAACATCTCAATCTATAATAATTCTCTTGGTATTTTAACATATGAGATTCTGCAAGTCTTTGTAGTCCTCCAGCAAAATTTTTACAAAATTCAAGATTCTCTGTGTTTGCAGAAGCTTTGCTGTTTGAAGTGAACCAGAATCAACTGAGTAAAAATTTGGAAAAATATTTCTAAATTAAGTTGGTAAATGAATCTGGATTTAATGACAAAGTAAAACACAAAAAATTAGGTGTAGCAAACAAGCCCCCACACTTGGGTTAGCAAGAGTGGGAGAAGTCAGTGACAGAAACAGTACCATCTACGGGAAAGAAAAACAATCAACACAACAATGCTGCTACCTGAGTGTAAAGTTAGAGGAAGAAAAGGGAGAGACCCTGAACCTGGATTTTCTGTGACCAAAGCAGGCATTATTTGGGAAAATAAAACCCTCCTGTGAAAGATCATGTAGAGATGCAGAGCAGGTCTCACATTTGTTACAGTAGGTTTATTAGATAAGTGGTGGGGGAAGAATACTGTGGGCTTTATTCAGAAGCACATATGTAGGTGGTAAAGGGTTTAAAGGGCTGCAAATAAGCATTGTGAAAGGGGAAAGTTCTCAAGCTTGGAAGCTGAAGGAGGAGAAACAAACAGGAGAGGATTTGGGGCATTTTCAGGTCCCACTGTGTGTCACTACATCACCTCCTACACTGACCATGCCTAAACTTAGGTATAGCCTGTCATTTTCAGAGAATAGAAGGGATAAGCAAGAAGCTTCAGACTGTTTATTAAGGAAAGGCACTGTACAGCCATCAAGTTTAAACAATCTCTTGTCAGAAAATATTCTAGTTACTTTAAAAAATAAAAAAAGGTTGGAAGGTAGCTGGACAATCAGTTCAATTTCTTCTCTGTAACAGAAGTCCATGGAACAGAATTAGAGGGAAATGTACAGGAATGACCTACAGCATTTTGCACTCAAGGGGTGAACCTTAGCTTTTGCTGCATCCAGATGGAGACACCTTGATCATTATAATCAGCACGCCCCATTTGCTGCATTAAAAACAAGATAAATATTTAATCACAGTGCAATTAAGTCTGGATCAGTGCCATTAGTTTATAATGAATATATAGTTAGATAGAATCTAATACAGTACTAATTCACTTATGAGCTAGGCTGAACAGATCTATTTTTTAAAAGAAACCCTGACATTTTGAGAATGTTAATGAGATAAAAGAGTGTGTAACTGCTAATTATTTTTACGACTTCCATGCATTAAATGGAATAGCATATAGCAATCAGTTAATATTATCCATATGCCATGTAAACTGTAGATGGTGTTCTGCAATGCCTTTTCTATTCAGGTTAAAATAACAAAAAAGAAACCAAGCTTGGTATAATAAATATGTTGTTGCAAAATTAATTTATAACCTAACAGCAAAATAGAGTCAACAGTGGCAAATTCCAAAAGGAAATCGTATGAGATATATTGATCTGTAGGATCTATTATGGTTTAGTTTGTTTGGGTTTATTTTTTTTCCTCTTTGTTTTACAAATTTGCTGGGTAAGCAAGAATTTCTTGTTACTTTTTGGACAATGTGAAGGATGAGGTAGTTTGAAGTATATCAAGATTCACTTCTGTGCATTTTAGCTGAACTGAGAGCCTTTTTTTTTTCTTTATGCCTTCAAGACATGTCATGATGCACCTGTATAATGGGAGTTAGGCCCTAAAATGTTTGGCTGTTCATGAAAATTTTGAATGAGAATGACTTTTCAGAGACAAAAAAAGAAAAAAAGAAAGAAAATTGCTAAGAAAGAACAAGTAATGTACTACAATGAATTCATTAATTCATTACTGGAGATGCTTCATACTTTAGTGGCAGAAAAAATATGTGAACTAGAAGAAACCATTTTTAAGATTGCAGCCCCTTTTGGCAGAAGGCTGATAGCACATCTGCTGGGAACACTTCAAATGTCCTCAAAACCATGGACTGCAAAGCAGGCAACTGAGATGGTAGCTGTAGTTTCAAATAGTGTACAACCACGCTGTTCTTTGGTCCCAGCTATGTCAAGATTGTTTTTGGGAAATGGTAGTTTTCTTATAAATACAGGTTACGTAAGTTACTTGAGCAGAAGTTTAGACCTAACCACAAAGGTGGTGCACAGGATTGAAGTGTGTGTACTAGTGAGGCCTAACTCTGAACACTGCACTACTGGGATGGATATGTCATACTTGCATGCTTGAATCGGTAGACAGGCTGAGACATATGTATTCTGGAATGATTTAATGATCCCCAGAGCTCATCAGATGTGGGATCATTTTTGTCAAGTTGTTACAATGGTCTCTGAAGTATCACAACTCCCACACAGGCACACAGCTGGGGGCTTCAAAAACCAGCTTCCGTGTCAGGCAAACCTTGCACAATCATGCTAAATTAATAGGCAAAGTAGTAAATGTGAGGAAGATCAGAGGCCCACACAAGCTCTTGTTATATTCCTGCCCTTTTTGTGCAGTAAAGCATATTTTTTTGTCAGAACCTCTAAGGACATTCTTGCTGGATCTGAATGCTCATCAGCATGTCTCTGTGGAAGACAGTCAATTTTGAATAGGGTTATGTTATATTTTGGATTTGTATCTGCTCAAATTCGAAATCTTTGAGCTCTCATTTGAAGGGGCATGCCTTTCAAAAACACATTTAATTGAATTTTTAAAAGGATGATGGAAAAAGAATAAGGTCAACGATGCTTCTGAGAAAGAGGCGGTCTCTCATTTGTGCATATTTAGGTGCTATAAATATAATTTTCAACTGTATGGAGAAAACACTTTAGTTAGAAAAGAATGTCGAATATAAGGATTCAAAGATTAAACTCATCTCAAATATGGATATGGTATTTTTTGCAGATTTTTAATTACCCCCACTGTGGGTAATTAAATTACCCCCACTTCAGCTTTCTTCTCAGGTTGCAGGAGATAATGAGCCACAGGGATAGGGTGTTGGATGACCTGGACAGCAAGCCTAATGCAGTGTGATATTCCTTAACTTCCTCACCCTGGGAAGGTTGTGTCATTCTGCTAGCTCCAGCAGCAAGGAGATAAGGATGAAAAAGAAAAAGTCATATGGATTCTTTCACACTTACTCGTTTCAAAATGAAGGAGTTCTTGCTAAGTGAGCTCTGTCACAGCTTATTTTGACAATTTTTGCTTTGGCAGAGGAACCATCTACAGTACAATGTATTATCAAAACATAAGTAGGAGAAAGACTTCAAACTACTGATGTTAAAACTGTGTGAGGGATCTCTGATGAAGATTTCAACTTACCAGAGGGGAAAAAAATACTACTTGACTGACATTCATGGAAAGCCAAAAGGGACTTAAAAAAAGCTATTGGTATGAAGGCAAGCAGCTAGAGAGTATTTTTCTTTTTGCAATATAATGTAAAATCATTTGATACGTTTTATTAGTTTGATGATAACCCCAATATTTGTTTCAGTGGGCTTTGGGGCTTACTGTATCTTCAGAGAATTATTATCTATTAGTCCTACTCCAATAATAGTCCACAAAATAAATGAAGCAATTAGCTTTGTAGCTAACAGTATCTTCATCTTGATGTATATCAAGGTCCCTATCTAATTTAATATTTTTCATTAAAGTTGTGTTATTTCTGTGTGAAGAGAAGATGGATAGATGCTATCAAAATGTTAACATTTGTATTGCCCTGCCTTTAATTTTAGCTGCTTAACACGTGATTATTTGGCACAAGTCACTTCGTTGGAGTGTTGGTTTTGGGTTTTTTTGCATTTTTCAAATTCCTCATTTAATTTTGTCTTGTCAAGAAAATGTAGATTTTTATTTTTGATCATCTTCCTGTTTTAGCACAGCAGCAAGCACACTTTTGAGCACCAGGAATCAGGCTTTGAGGAAGATGTGGCTGACACAGAGTTCCTGTTTAACTACCATCACCTGTAACTGCCTTGTATTTTTGCTTGTCTTGCCCATCAAAGCAGGAGCAGATTCTATATTTGGCAAAGAAATGTTTATGCTGCTGGGTGGAAGCATGAGAAATGTCTTATTTTACAAATGACTAATGAATATCACTGAACTGGGGAGTGGTAAGGGAAACAGTCAGGGGGAGTTGTTTGGTTTTCATTCATGTTACAGCTGCTATTTCAACTACTTTCTGATTTCTTAGATTTTGCTAAGCTAATGCTACAGAACTCTGCCTCTTGACGTACTTCAGAGTTCGTCTTTGCCACATTTTTGGGTCCTAGGTAAAGGTTTATCAGAAAAGTATCTGGCAGAGCATCTGTTGACTTCTTGATAATGCACCTGAACACAAACTGCATGCTCTTGTGTCACCACCTATCTGCAGAGCTTCCCTTTCAGATAGGTGTTGTAAGGGGGCATTAGTGTCTTGTCTCACAAGTACAGGTACAAACCGAAGCGGATAAAAAGCCTTAAAAGAGGCTAGAGTCAGCTTACCACTGGAGTAAATCTACCACTTCCTTCTCAGGAAGGACACTGTTTCCACCCTCCTCAGCATCAGCCCTCTTTCTCTACAGATCCTTCCCCAATGCACTGTCATCTTGGTCATGCAGATATATCCAGTCTGTAGTAAAACTAAATAATTTTAATGAGAACAGTCAAGATTTTAGGTAATTATATTCACACACACATCATTGAATATGCTTTATAATTCTCAGTCTTTCTAGGCTTCTTTTGTTTGTTTGTTGTTGGGGGGGTGTTCTCAAAAAATGGAAGTCTGAAAAGAAAGAGCTCAAAATAAGATGTAGGTATGTTCAAAAATAAATTTACTCCTGACTGTCAGGGAAAAATATAGACAAGTACTTGGACATGTCTTTTACTTCAAAAGAATTAGAAGATCTTACAAGGTAATAGTTTTCCTAAGCAGCCTAATTCACTCTTTGTATATATTGCCATTGTAAACAATTACATTCTTATTGGTGAAATGATGTTTTCCTTGCTTTTCTTGACAAACTAATGGTTTATCTCAAATATGTAATTACCACTTCAGTGCTGCATTTTTATGAATTTTATTTTTATGAAGCCTTGGTTGACTATACTTGTGAAAGAAGAAAACAGATAACATCGTTCTGCCTTGAGCTCCTTTGCATCTCTGCTGAGAATGGGTTTATTTCACTTGTCCACCTATAAAGTCTCAGAGATTTTAGTAAAAACATCTAAAATTTTTTAGAACCTTCTATACCTTAGGTTCACTTTCAATTTTTTTTTTTTTTTTTCAAAAATAACATGGGGATTTCAATTGAATAACAGAATGATGTATTTTGGACTTTACTTATTATGTTGGCTAATACCACTGGAACTGCACAAAGAAGGACTCAAAAGAGCAGCAAAGTGAATAGATCTATTACTTTGAGTGCACAATTAATCTTGTTGACATTATTTTATAAGAACATGGATAAAAATGCCTGGAAAGCATACCATTGAATTCCACTGCTCATTAATATTGATCAAATGTTGTTGTTCTCTTTGAGTTGGAAGCCACTTAAAGATTACCTGCAAAAGTATTACAGTGCTATTGATTTAAAAACCTAAATCCCTGAAGTCCACTGTTTTTTTTTTAAAATGAGTTGACAAGTCTGGGGTTTTATTTTTTGTTAAAGAAGAATGTTTTTTGAACTTGCTGCTATAGATCTGGGTTACTGAGGATATTAATCAGGTTGTCAAGGAATTAATTATCCAGTATTCAATACAGTGTTATTTAAAAGCCTATACATCCCTATGGAAGTTAGTTGGGACCTCTCATTATCTGGCAGGAGTGCCTAGATATTAAATTCCATTTTTGATGCTTGAATGGAACGATGGGAAGATTAAGGCCCAGACCCTTCAAGACACTCAAACTGCCATGACTAGCATCAGTGAACCTGTAGACTCAGTTAAAAAAAATTAATTGTATGCTTGAAGATTCATGCAATTTAAATATTCTGAAGCTGTTTGCAGTCAGAGTATGCTCCCACAGAATTAGGAGAAACAAGGTATGATGATAGTTTTGGGTTTGCATGGCAAGGTTTTAGTAGTTGGGGGCGTGGGGAGGGAAGCTGCAGGGGTGGCTTCTGCAAGAAGCTGATAGAAGCTTCCCCTGTGTCTCAGAGCCAATACTAGTCAGCTCCAAGATGGACCTGTTGCTGGTCAAGCCTAGACCCATCAGCAACAATTGTAGTACCTCAAGGGGATCAGAGTTCAAGGGGAGTAGAAAAAAACAAAAAAAAAAACCCAGACATGAAAAATGTGAGGAACAATTGAAGCCAAGGAAAGGTATGATAGAGTAGAAAAACTCTGCAGACATCAAGGTCAGTGCACAAGGAGGGGAGAAGGTGCTCCAGGTGCTGTAGAGGAGATTTTCCTGCAGCCCCTGGAGAAGACCATGGCAAGGCAGGCAGTCGCCATGCAGCCCATGGAGGACCCCATGCTCGAGTAGGTGGAGGCACCTCAAGGTCTCTGTTCCACATGGGAAGCTCAAGCTTGAGAAGGTTACTGTCAGAACCTGCAGCCCATGAAGCTGGAGCAGTTTTGTTGGGGGTACTTGTGATCCCATGGAGGACCAGGCTGAGGCAGTCTGGTCCTGAAGGTCTGCACCCCGTGGAAGGGCCCCCTGCTGGGGCAGTTGGTGAAGAACTGCAGCCCATGGGAAGGACTCACTGGAGAATTTTCTGCGGTGGGAGGGACCCCGGCTGGAGCAGGATCAGAATGTGAGGAGTCCTCCCATGAGGAGGAAGGAGTGGCAGAGACAACGTGTGATGGACTGACCAAAACCCGTGTCCCCATCCCCCTGTACTTCTTGGGGGAGGAGGGAGAGACATAGGAATGGAGTTGAGCCTGGGAAGATGCAAGGGGTGGGAGAAGGGTTTCGAGATTTGGGTGGGGTTTTTTCGATTGGGTAACAAATTAGATGGATTTTATTCCATGTTAAGTCTATTTTGCCTATGACAGTAACTGGTGAGTGATCTCTCCCTGTCCTTATCCCAACCCACGAGCCATTCATTATGCCCCTTCTCTCCCATGCGCAGCTGAGGAGGGCAGGGATAGAGAAGCCTGGGGAGCACCTGGCCTCAACCCACCACAGTGATACAGGCTTATTAGTTTTGGTCATTCATTCTTTTAGATGAATCTAATCCATGTCCTTTTTAGGAAATGAATGTTAACTAGTGAAAATTAGATGATTGTTGTTTGCTAGTTTCAGTGCATTTAATTAGGATGTTTCATTGCTCTCAAAATATTATTGGACTACTAGTTTTTATTAAAAAAACCTAGTTTTTATTAAAAACTAATTTTTATTAAAAAAAAAAGCAGTGACAATAACAAATTACTCAACATTTAGATTTAAAATACTGCTATTGTATGTCTAACACCAACTGGTTTGGTTTCTCTTGGTTGGTTTTTTTTTTCAGTAGGAAAGCATCGTAGAACACTACAATTAGTAGTACTGGCATGTACCAGTATATTTATTACAGTGCACCTCAAATGACTTTTTACGTCTTTGTACTTTGGACTGATCTGAGAAAATGCAAAATCTAAAGAAAATCAATGAAAGTGTGCTGAACATGTGCTTAACAAGCCATATGGAGAAAGCAGCAAGCAAAATGAGAAAGTAATTATTAGAAGATTTATTGTTCTTGGAAGATTAGAGATCCGCTTCCATAGAAATAATTAACATGTGAGGCTACCTGCAGGTACTTCCAAACTGCAGCACGATGATAGCAACTTGAAAAAAAAATACACAGCTCATACTCTCTGGGAGACCAGAAGTTCAAACTCTCAAACGTGCTTCTTCCCAAAATATTACAGAAGAGAAGTAACATGAACATAAAGCTGTGACTCTTAAAAGCTATTAGTCTCCCAATACCTGTTGAAGGAGTGATATATGTTGCCTGGAATGAAGTATGTGCACCGTTACAGAATGTGGATGGGGAAAGGCAAAAAAGGCAGCAGCCAGTCACCTTTTCATTATTTTTTTCCCCCTTTTTTTCCCTACTAATTACATTTAGAACAAGCTGCTGTATATTCATGTCTTCTATTTCTTAGTTTCAGCAAGATACATCCCATGTTTAATGATGCACACAAGCATAACTTCTCAAGGATTGTGTCCTGGAATAGGCTGGTGACATAAGTTGTAATAGAAATGTGTACATGGATAGTTTCTCAAATTGCTAAAACCACCCAAGCAATTATAACTGGGGAATGTGTTCTGACATACTTGTCATTCTGTTAATTTTTATATTTTGCAAATTAATATTTTCTTAGAGAGTTCAGTTCTCACTACTGTGACATTCTGAATAGATGGTGTTGCTGTGAACATTTGTCAAGCCTTGGGTTTGAAATTGAAAACATGAACTAATAGGCAGACCCTCAGAAACATTAAAGTCGTAGCTCTTTCTGGTTTAAACCATTCAATACCCAGTGATGATTGTCAGAAAGTTATTTTTTGTGGGGTTTTTTTTCATTTTTAAATGCAGTCTTAAGTGAGTGAATAATTATGAGGCTGTTTTTCAATAAATCAAGATTAACGCCTCTCTGTGCACACAGTAATGGTGGCAAGTGGCACACTGTACTGAATTCACAAGCCTTTTCAGGCACAAACTTGCAAGGGAGGCAAGACCACCAGTTCTTTAAAGTGAGATCTGGGCGGAAAAAACCCAAATTATCGTAATGCTAAAATGTTTTCTTCTGTCGGGAGGTGTATTGCAGGTAGTGTTAGTGAAATGATGAGATACAAAAAGCTTTTTCTCATATGCTGGTAAACGAATAAGCTTTAGACTTGGGTTCAAAAGCGTGATGGTGGGGATACCTGATGTTGGTAGCTGCTAACCGCTGACCCAGGTAGTCACATATTCAGAAAGTCCCCCAGAGCCACTGCAAAGACCTCTGAAGACTACTAACTTGACATGTAAGTGATTATTCAGGGATATTGTACGTGTCACTCTGTACATGATAGGCCCGTTTGATTAATACATATTTCCTCCGTGGTATAGAAGTTAGAATGCCTGTTATCTTTAATAGGAGAGCAAGATTTAGCTTCTCTGTCTCCTGTCTTCTCTTACATTAAAAAATAATGTTGTGATTAATGAGTAGTAGCATGCTTCATATTTTTTCTTGTTCATAAAAATCTGTTCTGGCAAGTTATCTGAACAAAGTGAAGGGTATATTTGAGTGGGTGAGTGGAATACAAAGGTCTACATAAGAGATTTTATTTCTTTAATGAATGCATATGAAGGACTGAAATTATTATGGTTGCTATTATGTGTGTATCTATATATTTATTACATATGTATATATTTTATTTTTTTTTTTCCTCCCATCTCCCAGGACCCTGCCTTCCTAATCCATGTCATAATGGTGGGATATGTGAAATTAGTGAAGCATACCGAGGCGACACGTTCATAGGATATGTTTGTAAATGTCCAGAGGGATTTAATGGGATTCACTGCCAGCACAGTAAGTTCCACATGGTAACTTTTATTGTATTTATAGATAGGAGCCTTTTTATTGCTTGCAATGTTGAGGATTAATATGGGATCTGGTTTTGTGAAGTGTATCAGTCTTTGCCCTTTGTATTATGAGCAATATAATACTGCTGAATAATACTACTACCTTCAGAAAATGACCTTATTTCCAGCGTACTAGATACAACAATGCATAATTTGCCACACATATTTTAGAGCATCGTAAGGAAAAGTAACTACATTTATCATGGATTTAAAGGGAAAGTATATTTGAAATAATAGGGATCTCTTCTTATCTTGGATTTGTTTTTATGTTTGTTTAGATAGATGCTAGATGACAGTGGAAATAATAACTAAAAAGAAATTTGTGAATAAATACCTCTTCCAGATCTTTCTTTACCTATGCAGAATTATGAAGAAATGTTTTGAATCACGATGCTTACATTCAAGGGTAGAAGACACAGACTTAAATCAATTCTAGATTTAGTTCTGTTCTAATTAATATCATATATGTGAAGGGGTTTTTTTAAGTTTTTGCTTGTTTCAGGTCAGATTGGGAACAGCAGGTCTGTATCCTGGTCTTAGGGTGTGGAGTTACAGAACTGACGTGTAGCTATATGGAAAAAAAATAATCTTCAGCTTTCAAGAATATTTCATGGTGGAGGGGTTGTATTGTAAGACCTACACTTCACCAACAAAAATATTAAGAAAATAGATGCTACATTTTTGTACCTATACTGAAAATTACATATCCATGTTTCTCCACTTAATGTCATCAGACATTCTGCGTGATGAAAAGCAATTAGTCAGAGGTATGCATGTCCATCTGCAAGTGACTGATCAGATTGTGTTTCACCTATAAATGGAATCAGAGAATCAGAGAATCCTAGAATGGTTTGGGTGGGAAGAGACTTTAAAGATTATCTAATTCCAACCCCCTGCCATGGGCAGGGACACCCTCCACTAGACCAGGTAATACACATTATCTCATTGGCACTTTAGGTTTATTTTTTTCCTATGTAAAAATCATTTAGAACAAGTGCTTGTCTAAGGAGGAACTCATGTGCCGAATCTGTATTTTATTTTCTGTAATAAACCACAGCATGGTTCTTAAAAATCTCATGTTATTGATGCATTTGGAAGCTGTTACCCAGTTAGAAGGTTAAAAACCCAAACAAACAGTCAAGAGTCCAGTTCTATTTGCACATAAAAGATAAATCCACTCATTCAAATCAGAGTGAATAAGCACTGAATCCAGTCTACCTTAATTAAGTGCTCCATTTAGATACTTGTCTATAATTTGAATTGTCAGGAACCAATACAGTCCAGCTCAAATAACTACTTATGTTCATTATGGCCCTTAGATACTCAATGAAGAGTGTCTCCAAAGACCTGAATATGGATAGTCAATTTCATTAACTTTGGCCACACTCTGTCAGTTAATTATGTAGGTGACGTAGGCAGTCCCACTAACCTAATCTAGTTAAATTATGTGTCTACTTCTTCCACTGGGAAGATGGAGATGTTGGGTATTACCCACTTCTTTGGGATCTGTTCCATCTAGCCCTGGTTCTGGGGATTGCTATCTAATGGAGCTGATGACCAGCATCAGTTTTATGGACTCTTTTGTGTTTTGATGGTTATTTTGTTAGAGCAGTCAGTCAGGAGAGGGGACTGAGTTAATCGTGTAATCCTCGTGGCAGTGGATAGCCATGGCCAGCCTTTAAGCCATATAGCCAGGAGTTCACCAATCTCAAGACCAGGACAACAGGCAAGATTACATCTGGCTGTAACTTGAGAATTATACCAGTTTAAAAATGTTATCTGGGCCAAATTGTGAGTACAGTACTTTGTGATTCCCAACCCTGTTCCTTGAACTTTCGTGTGTTTTGCATGAGTCTGCCACCTGATAAGTGAAGCAAAAGTCATTGGAGAGTGTAAAGAGGGGAAGTTGTACCCCACGGTTGCTGTAAGTGAAGGTACAGGTAGTCTGTTTCTGTGTGCCATTGATATCCAGTCATATGGAGTAGCTCACAGCTTCACATCCTCAGGCACGCTCCATCATGAGACTGCTTATGTAGTCAGCATGTGATGCACAACACTTCTCCTATTAAATGTCAAAGAAGTGACCTTTTTAAGAAAGCAATGAAATTAATAACACCACAATTTTTCATCTAGCAGAATGAATGCCTAGCATGTGCTGCCTGGAAAATATCATCTCTTGTTACCTACTTCATGAAAAAGACGTACACAGTAGTGCATTATGGAGTGATGGATTGCAGTTGTTTGCTGGGTTCCCCATATCCTTTGAAAAATATTCTGATATGTAGCAGCTAATGGTCCTGATAATCAGTAAAATGTATGTATATCAGCCTCAGAATAAAGTAGAGCTCTCACAGAGGCAATTCAGATACAGAGTCCATGAAGGAAGCTAAAGTGATTTGATGTAAGACAAGTTTATATGAACAGTTACACTTTGGGGGAGAATGATACTCAATCCTTTTCAGATAATCTGATTTAAGATGTGATAATAAATCATGTACAATATATAGGTGTTCGGAATGTCTCTAAGGATGTCAGCTATGAGAAGCAGTGGAGGTCTCTGCAATCAGGAAGAACTATGGGACTTCAAGTGGTGGAGTTAATATAACTCTTTTATATCATATCCCTTTAGCTCAATTCACAAGGTTCCTTTGATACAAATTCCTCTGCTTCATAAAGTTTAGCAATTCAATTCTGAACTCACTGTAAATCAAGTAAGAAGTCTGTCAAAGTGCTTCCATCATAAAAAGGTAAATTAAAATGACCTCACTGCTAGACACATATCTTAATCTAAACTGTTAACATTTCTAAAAATCACATTATGCTTCTCTTGTACAAGATTTTTTTTATCTTGGATTTCTTTATGTCTAATATTCTGTTGCTAAATCAAGCTAGGTGATTGATTTTGCAGTCAAGATAACAGTCACAAAGCTGGTATTCTGTCATTCGTATCCACAAACATCCTGCCAATATTTTTGAGATTCCTTGACCTTTTACCCATCTAAATAATTAATATGTAAATTATAAAATAGATCGTTAGCAATTTCACTGATTATTATATTCTAGATTTATTGCAAAACTGATATTAATTGGCAATGGTTGTCCAAAAAGATTCTGATTCCCTAGTGAGAAAAAAAAAAACCAAAACAAAAAGTTTCCCATTTCAAGGGTCATAAACTAATGAATGTTTGATTAGTGAAGTGTAGCTCAGGTAGAAACCTGGGCAGATTTTTGTGGCAATACGCAAGAACAATACGTTCCTCAACCATTCTCCATTATTTAAGTGTTTACTTAGTACCTGCTTGGTATGAAGATTCCTCCCAAACCCTGTATGGGTAGCAATTTGTTACACTGTTAATGTACTGCAACCTGGCTCTCAAATGTGCTGTTGATGGTGTCTAGTGACAAGGAGAGAGGAGTTTACCCCGAGGCAAGGCAACTCTTCCTACAGCCATACTCCACTGAGAAAGCAGATCTCCCAGAGAGTAACTGAAAGCACTTAAGTTCCTGAAAAATAGCATGCAGCTCATGCCTGGGAAGGCTAAGGCATACTCTGTGGCAGTGATGCTCATTCGTAACAGAAGCAAATAATTTGGTTCCTTCAGGGTCACTTTGACTGAGAGGTTTGTAAATACATGTCCCTGTCATTCACCACAAAGAAGCATGTAATCATTGGGTGCATTACAATTGCCCTTTCTTTAACCATGGATTTCAAGATAGTCAATCTTCCAAGATCTTTTCGGCTTTTATTGAAAAAGGCCTACTGCTGTACATGAGCCAGCATCTGTTGTTACACCATTACCAGCCTCACTAATCACTCTCCATGTGACAGGTGAAAAGGCTGGACAAATAGGCACTGTTCAGATAATTGTTGGCCTTTGTGTACTTATAGGGGGATTATACTGTCACCTATTAAAACAGCCTAGAAAAACAGTTCTGTGGAACAAGTCAGAATCCATGGAAATACCAGAAGATTGAAATGGACATTCTTTCTACTCAAATAAAAAGCCAAAACAGCACACACAAAAAAATCCATAACGTTGAGATACAGAGACAACATGCATTACTGTGATAATCAGATAGAGACTGCCTGCTGAAAAAACCAGGAGACTAAGGCACTAGCTGCCACTCAGCTAACTGAGATGGCACAGAGATCCAACTAGAAAAATCAAGTGTGAAACAGCAAAGTCTTCACATTTAAGGGCTCCTTGATTTGGATATGGTTTTGTATTATGAAGATAGTTAACTCTGTCAGCCATAGCTAAATGCCTTACAGTGCAAGAAGAATAAAGATTTTTAATCAAACACACTTAATAATGTAATAATCCCAGTCTTTGGGTGGAGATCTTGCCACCTCCCCACTATAGATGGTCTGTAGTATTCATATCTAGTACATTAATGTATTGGGAAGCTGCACAGATGTGGACCATGTGCCAGAGCATCAGCCCACATTTTGATAGCATGTTGAGGCATCATCCCAACTACCCATAGGGCAGTGGCTTTTGCATGTGGGGCTGCAACTGGAAAGGCCAGTGGCCATGCATTTCTGGCGAGTTGATGTGATGCATAACCTACAGTTTCAGCTCTCCCACAAAATTTAAATCCTGGTAACTTTTCCAGTTGCTAGGAAGAAATATATGTGAGTAACCTATAGAACATCCCACAACATGGATTTTGTGCGTTACAATGATTGAGAGCTCTTGCTCAAACGTTCCTGGCTGCAGTTTGATAGAAAAGCACTCCAGAAACCATTCCTCACAAGTGTTTTTCAAACAGCTGTCTTTTTTTGGAGACTGAAACCAACTCTTATCTCACACAGATACAGTTTGTTCCAAGACAGCCTTTCCTCTACCTGAGTGGGCAAATTTAATGTACTAGGATACATACAGTTGCACTGCACCAGTTCAACTGATGCTTCTGCTGATAAACACTTAGGATGGACAAGAGTTTCTCCTTTAGGCAGCAGTATCTGTTTGGGCAGTTCTAAACTTAACCCAGGTGTTCCTTTATTTTTATTTTCTTTTCGGGGTGTGGTGGTGGTGGTACTGATGAAATTTTCACTGAAATTTGTTATACGCATACTTTTAACAAATTATATTAACAGTAAGCTATATAATGGAGTAGCAATAATCTATATAGTATATCACGAGTAAGTTACACGTGTAAGTATGTCCTAGGGAGCTTACAGGTCTAAACTTTGTTCAGCTGAAGTCTGAAAATTATTCCCATGCCTGGTCAGTTGGGGTTCCCAGGTAGGAAGTATAATTTCAGCTCCAATTTTGTTTCAGTCTTGTTATCATTTGCTTATACTTCACTGTGTATTTTTCTCATTCACACTCACTTCCAATAGTCTTTATTTTGTTGTTGAATTACTGGCATTAACAATTTTGTGATACATTGAGTTTCACCTGCAGAGTGACAAAAAACAAAAAGCCCTTTTAAATTTCAAATCATCTGTCTTTATAAGACTAAAGTGAAAGGCACTCAAAAGCTGCTTTTCTGTGGCACTGTTTTGCATGGATTTATGTTACTTTGCAAACAGTTGAAATATTTTCCTTTTCTGAGTCACACAAGAGATTTTCCTGAACTTTTAAAAAGTTTCTCAGTGGCTTTCTCAAAATCTTTTTTTTCTTGTGTGGTGTATTATACTGCAGCAGAGACCTGTACTGAAGACAAAGCTGTACCATTTATTTTGTAGAAGATCCTTACAGTACTTTCTGTATTCTTTATGCAGCATTTTGTTGGAAGTTTCTTTTAGGTTTTTCCTGTTTTAACCAGATCAGGATGTTGAACTGAAGCTTTTATTAAGCTACCTTCTTTGATGCCAGAGATTCTTTCATAAGATGTCATAGTGGGAGGAAATAGATCTTCCCGATTGCTTTTGGGTTTTATGGGGATGTTGAACAGAGGGGTGGATTTGTTATGACCTATACACTGACTGAACTATATAATAGATGGTACTTTTAAGAAGATGTGTGTTTCTATGGTATAAAAGTCACTTAGGTTGTCAATAGCCATTATAAACATCTTTTATAGAAAGCTTAATCTCTCTGCCCCTAATTACTGTCTTTCTTAAGGATTAGTATTATTTTACTGTGCAAAGAAATTATTGTTCTGACAATATATGAATTGCTGGGTTGGGTTTTTTTGTCAAAAAAATTAATTTTTTTCTGTGTTCTTCATTTAAAAGATAACATACATAGTGAGAGATTTTGCACATACAAGTTCCCCTTTATATTTGAATTAGTGATAAACAGTGAATTTAAAATGATCTCTTTAAATTCAGTAAGAGTTATTCCACTGCAACATCATACATTATAATATGGTTTTTAAGTGGGTTTCCTCAGAATAACTTTGTATTTCTAAATACTTTACACAAGAATAATTGCAGTCTTGCAAATGCTGCATAAAAACACTGTTACAAAAAAGCCCACAAAGATTCCCTTTTAAGTCTTCAGTAACTATACTGCAGCGTGTAAATGGTGTTACATGGCTTTGTGGAACAAGAATGTGGAAAAATACATGGATCATGGTGTTACATTTTGTAACAGATAAATGTTGCAAGAAAATGATGAGTGCCTTCAGGACTTAAATGAGGTTCTCCATTAACAGCTAGGGAACTGGAAACTATGATTCACCTGGTCTCTTCCACTCCTATTTTCACAGGCATGCTTATTTTTTCTTAAGCTACCATACCAGAGTTTGGAGTTTGTATTTCTTACATATAATATCTCATACTTAAGCAGATAGGATATTTCAGACAAAGGCATAATGATGCAGTCACCATTCAAACTCGAGTTTACATCGCTAGGAAGTCTTCTTGGAAAAGAGCAGCAATAAGGAATTCAGTATCTCTTGATGTGTTATGCTTATTTATAACTTAATACTGCATTGTTCCATGCAGTAACTACTATATAAATATCTGCAGTTTTCTACAAGAGTATGAATTCAAAGAAGCAAAAGTTACTGTTTAGGACCTCGATGGCATTTTATTCCTTTGTGTTCTCCTTTTTTTTCAGGTTCCCTTTCATAGTTACCAAGAAGTACAAGTTAATTTCATTGCTGTTTAAAAAGTGGTACAGAATTGTTTCCTTCACTTGAAAAGGTCATTTTGCAATATATAAATGCCATTCTTTCTCTTTTCAGAACCTGAGTAGAGAAAATAAACATCTCTTACCACTTTACTTTCTGTGTTTAATTTCCCAAGTTCATTATTCTGGTTTGGGCAGCTTTTCAGAAGTGTGATGATTGTCCCTTTTCTTTTTGTTCAGTCTTCAAACTTCTCCATGGGAATGCTCTCAATTTTCCCTTAACAAGGCCTTGGCATAGAAAGGCTCTGTAGAGGAAAACAGACTTTAAGTGGAATGAGTGACTGGAAAACCTAAACTCACCTTGTTTAATAGTGTGGTCCTTTAGATAGCCTTGCTGATCCTAACTGGTTTCTTTTATTGTAAACTTTTCATGTTTGCCGGTTTGACAAGCAGTACAGTTTGTGGATGACTCTGCTTTCCATCTCTTTTTACGAGTCCATCTTTACAACAGTCAAAAAACTACACAGGGTGGTGAGGCCCTGGCACAGGGTGCCCAGGGAGGTGGTGGCTGCCCCCTCCCTGACAGTGTTCAAGGCCGGGCTGGATGGGGCCTTGAGCAGCCTGGTCTAGTGAGAGGTGTCCCTGCCCATGGCAGGGGTTTGGAACTTGATGGTCTTTAATGTTCCCTCCATTCTCTGATTCTGTGAAAACCCCTAACTATTCTGATTCTATTAACATAATGCTTGTTATTGAGAGTAATATCCTGTCTTTCTGTATGGTAATAAGCTAATTATTAATGCTTTGAGCAGGAGTTTCTTTTACGCAGCCATGAGGTAGGTGCTAAGTGACTTATAACCTTAGGCTCTTTCCAAAGTTCCCAAAACTTATACAACTTTTCTTCAATAAAGCGCATCAAGAAGTAACTCTTAAGACAGTGTATTAACCCCATTATTACATCAGTACACAACTATTATTGTCAATTGTGTTAATATTTGCAACTCTGACAGAGAGATGGTGTAGATCATAGAATCCTGGAACTGTTTGGGTTGAAATGGGCCTTCAAAAATCACCTAGTTCACCACCCCCTGCCATGGGGGACCTTCACTGGACTAGGTGGCCCAATCTGACCTTGACACTTCCAGAGAGGGGGCATTCATGACTGTTCTGGGCAGTGTGTTCCAGCATCTCACCACATCCATCACAAAATAAAGTTCTTCCTAACATCTATATAAATCTACCATCTTTCAGTTTAATACTGTCATCCCCTATCCTCTCCCTGTGGGCCCCTCTCCAGTTTGTAATCCCCCTTGACATACTAAATGTCTGATCTAAGGTCTCCCTGGAACCTTCTCTTCTCCAAGATGAACAGCCCCAACTCTCAGGCTTTGTCCACAGGTACTCCAGCCCTCTTGCTGTTCTTGTACCTTCCTGTGGAAGAGGATTCACTCTAACAGATCCATGTCTTTATTGCACTGGGGACCCCAGAGATGTGTCACATACAGGGTGTGAGTCTGATGTACAGCTGATGGAGGGTCTCCCATTGAGTCATCAGGCTCAGAAAGGACCCCCTTGCTTTCCAAACCCCTTCTCAAAGAGGAGCCCAGGTGCAGCTTGGTCTGGTCTTTGTCCCAGATTTGGTCTGCAGTTGACGTCTAAAGAATTACATGTGTAGCCACACACCAGAGTTACTGTTTGCCTGTCAGAGCCCCCAGAGGACTTCCACTGAGACCATTTCATAGAGCTGAAACAGAAAGTTTATTAAGGCAGCAGATATAAAGAGTTCAGAATTGTGTTTGATTATTGCACTCACTGCAAAGCATTAATATATAATTATAATGCCAGCAAAGTGCTCTGTCCTGGGTATTCTTCACAAAAATGTGAACTTGCAATGCTTATCAAGAAGGCATCTATCTCATATTGCTGGCTTATAACCAATTTTTCATCCTCTAGTATCCCCAGGTCTTTCTCTGCAGGGCTGCTCTCTATTCATGCTTCCCCCAGTCTATACTGGTATTGAGGATTGCCCCAACCCAGGTGCAAAACTTTACACGTGGCCTTGTTGAACTTCATGATATTTACATGGGCCCACTTTTCCAGACTGTGAAGGTCCATCTGGGCGACATCCCATCACTGCAGTGAGTTGGCTACACCACTCAGTTTGGTGTCATCTGCAAACTTGCTGGTGGTGCACTCAATCCCACACATGAGAGCAACTGATGAATGACAATAGAATGATGGATGGTTAAAGAAGGAACACTGGAAAACTGGAACTGATCAAAGCATGTAATCTCCATTTTTTCACGCTGCTTTTTATGCCCACACAGGTAGACAAGGGAAATGTTACGACAATTTCAGCTGTTCTGGTGGTTGAGGATGAATTCAGCCATACCACAGCTTTAAAGAAAGGATTGCTTTCAGTGGTTTGTTGTGCTCACAGATTCATTACAGAAATAACAGCACATTTCTGAAGGAAAGATAATGAAGATAAATGAAATCTTGAAATGAAATCTCATTATTCAGTGAGACAAAACTTAGAATTTAGAATTGTGTCACGCAGTGGCATGGCCTGATCCATCTGTGTACGAAACAGCTGTTAGAAAAAAAAAAAGATGAGCTTTGTAATTTAGATATTTTTCTTTTTTATTATTATTATTATTATTGTTCTGCTGCCGTAAGAAGTACTGTGCTCAACCATCTGTGTGTGTAGGTGCGTCAAGGATGTGGAATTAAATATTGTATTTGTGTTAGGAGCTCATGCTGGCACAGGGCTGTGCAGTTCCATGTTACTATATACAATACTAGTATTCCCATTGTGCATGGAACTAGTTGAGAATTATATGACTGATTTAAATGTTTGCAACTTGAACAATTCGTGTGGCAATTTTTCTAAAAAATATAGAAAAAAATGTAATCATCAGGTGCTGATTTTATACTAAAGGCCAAATGAACAGTCTGAGGAAGCCAAAAACTTTTTAGAAGATTGAGATATATATTCAGCATTCTACCTACTCTTTTGAATTTCTAAGTTGTATTTATTCATGTGGATACACTTTCAAGATTAGTGGGTTTATCTGTAGGTAAGCTGTATAGAGAGGAAGAGAAGGATATAGCATCAGACTCATTACTTGTTTGTATAAAACCTGAAAAAAAGGTACTTGGACTTGATGCTCAGTGTAATGAGATAATAGTCTAACAGTGTATATCAATCTGCATTACAAATGCATTCCGTTTGTATTCATAATATATCTCAAGCAAAACTCACAGTGCTATCACACTTGCATACAGACACCCAGGATATTCTTCTAGCTTGCATTTGTTCTGATATGTTAAATATCATATAATGATGTCTGTAAGGCATCTGAATGAGTGTTATAGTTTGAAATAGGACTGCATTTTTAAAGGAAAATCTCTTGATCATTTCCACATACTGTGCTTTCCTTCATGTTACAGCAGTCTCAGAGCACAAGAACTGTATCTCTTTGAGATGAAAATAATATGAAAGAAAATAGTGTGGTAATCTAAAATTCTTCACATGCACACTAGGAATTCACATAAAACTTTCCAATGGGTAAATGGCCATTCTGTCCACCCAGGCAGGCTAGAACTTGTATATATAAAACATCCAGAAGTTGGGACAGGAAGACATTGTGCCTTTAGCACTAATCAGTTCAATCTGCAACCATAATTCTGTTAAACCACACTACTTATAAGTGGAGACATAATCTGTCTGTACCTCTGGTTTTCTTCAAGTACATGTCAGGGTGGTTGGAATTAGATGATCTTTGAGATCGCTTCCAACCCGAAGCACTCTGTGCTTCTATGATAAAACAATGAATAGATCTTGTTTATCTTTCTGTTCTTATGACTTGCTAATATCTGACACCAAAAGATTCATTTGTTTTGCTGCAGTGTTGTCTTTAATTTTTTTAATGTTGTCAGAATGGTTTGCGTTGAAAGGGATCCATTACCACCCCCTCCATGGGCACTCCTGTAGACCCGGTTGTCCAAAGCCCCATCCAGCCTGGCCTTGAACCCTGACAGGGATCCAGGGGCAGCCACAGCTTCTCTGGGCAGCCTGTGCCACGGCATCTCCAACCTCACAGGGAAGGACTTCTTCCTATTATCTAACCTAATATAAATATCCTATCCTTTAGTTTAAGACCATTACCCCTCATAGTGTCACCAATGAGTCTCTCTTGAGCTTTCCTGTAGCCCTTTTCGGGAATGGAAGGCTGCAATAAGGTCTCCCTGGAGCCTTCTCTTCTCCAGGCTGAACAACCCCAACTCTCTCAGCCTGTCTGCACAAGAGAGGTGGTCCAGTCTTCTGATCATCTTTGTGGCCTCCTCTGGACTTGCTCCAACAGCTCCATGTCCTGCCTGTACTGGGACACCCAGAGCGGGATGCAGTACTGCAGGGAAGGTGTCCCCAGAACAGAGTAGCGGGGCAGAATCACCTTCCTTGACTTGGTCATGCTGCTTTCAATGCAGCCCAGGACACAGTTGGCTTTCTGCGCTTTCTTCATCATCTTCCCAGGGTCTGAAGTGAGACTGAGCGAATTATTCCCCAGGTCTTTACTCTTGCTTATAGGCTTGTGTACATATACTATAAGCAAATGCACAGTTCTTACAGGACTAAGGATATACCTTTGGCTGTAATGAACATAGTGATTTGCTATAGTGACTGACAGACATTTGGTTAATCATGTATTAAGTCATACATTCATTTATTATCCCTCTGTAACTCTTAAGTGATTTATAAATGTGGTCTTAACCTAATATGTGTCCATTTATGTTAAATGTAATGAAATGGATCACTCCACAACCACCTGAGGGGAAAGAAAGGTTTGAGGACTGAGCCAAAAGATCTACAGTGCTAGATTATTTCTGTGACTAAATCTAACAATAAGATTCATAATCTGTAAAACATGCATATATTTATGAGCAGCTAGGAGTATGAATTTCAGAGGTATTGGCAGAGAGTAGAAATGACCTTTCCACCGCACTTTTATTTGCACTTCTGCAATATAAGTGCACTGAGGTCCCATGGACAACTTTTTATGAGAGCTTAAATGAGATGTATATAGATTGGCCATAAAGGAAAACATTTCATTTCATGTATATCAGACACATGGATAGATATAAAGATCTGTTTTAGTCATTTTAGAACATCCATCATTGTATCCTCCAGGATTCATTGGTCTAATAACATTTTTCAAAGTGCATGCCCTAGCTTTACTCATGCAAAAAAAGATATATCCCTACACTCACTGTATCTTGAAATGTATAAACAGCTGCATTTTGAAACAATATAATTATTTCAGGATGTGTGAAATATGCTAATTTACTGATCTGGGTTCAAACTTGCTTTGAAAATAATTGGACTTCTTGCCATGAGCCCACCTACGCTACTTTAACAAATAATCCATTTAGAGGTTGTTGTCTAATGCTGAATAAGTTAGGTTTACTTGTGAAGTTGAGATTTTTGGAGCATTGCTGGCAATAAAAAATGATTCACAAGTTGATTCACTTTTTAATAAGATTTTTTTTTCCTCAACTACAGTGAAAATGATTTTTCAAATGCTTGTTATATAAATAGCCAATTATTTTAATAAGGTTCATTGGAAACGATAGGAACTGTTGCCCTGAAGACATGCTTCTACAGTATAAAATTAAATGGTATGTTCCTTAATGGGATGAAGGTTTTCATGCCAGTATACATTAAAAGTAATTAAAAATGAAAAATCTTCTTCAATTTATATAAAATCTTTTAAAGCACTGATTCTTTTAAAACTAATACGAAAGGTCCTGGGAATGCTATTCCAAAATTCTATTAAATTTAAATTATGTCAGAAGAAAAGCCATTAAATATGGATTTAAACAGGTAAATAGAAGATCAGGAAATACTGGCATAATCTAGTCTTGGAAGTCTGACTCCACGGAGAAAATAATAATAATGTTTTAGGGGCTATAACTAAAAGATTTTTAAAAAAGAGAGAGGCAGTAGGCACCAACACATATTCAAATTTCTTTCTATGATCAGAGCAATAGTCATTTTCTAATTTATAGCATATGAGTTTCAAAACAGAAATGGGAACTAAATGTATCCTCGAAATACACCAAAAAAAAGTACAAAAATAAAGCCATGAATATTGCTGTGATTGCAACAAGATGTATAGTTACTGCAGCAAAGATTCCTGTAGAGCCCGACCATATTTAGACTCAGCTCAAAGTCCTTTGAACTCAGCGTGCGCCTCTGTGCTCTCTCTAAAAGCTGCCATTAGACACATGAAATTAATTCTCTCATCTCACTATTCTTTCACATAGCTTCCAATGCTTTCTAAGGAAAGCAACTCCAAACAGCTTTTGGAGTGTAAAAAATACAGAAATAATTAAATTTGCTGTCTTGCTGGAAAACCTGCTCATTATAAAATGTGCACATCACATAAAATGCTAAATGTGCATACTGAAGTGATGCATAAACTTTGCAGTGTTCACAGAGGTTGCCCTGTAGGTCACTAGCAATTATTAAATTGATTTTTCTTTCCTTGCCTTTAATTCAAAGTGACAAAAGAAGAACAGTGTTCTGCAAAATATTTCAGTGAGTTTCGGTTTTTTAGATAATTTTTTATTATTTACCTAATAGTTCTACAGTTAATTGTAGCATTCTGTAAGCTGTTGTTACAGTTACTATTGTGTAGAAGTGAATTAATTTAGTGACTTACAAACTTTACATTGAATTTGGAAATTTTTACGTGAGGGTTGTGTAGAGGAAATAGCATTCTAGAAATGGAAGAAAGCTAGGGAAATGCTATAGCTAAAAAATGTATTTTTTAAAATGATTTTACAGATAAATCCTGCAACTAATTCACTGGTGCTGTAAGAGCATTACTTTGAATTGAGGTGTAAAATATAGGTGCAAAAGATGGTAAGTGAACTGGTGAGTGATGTAATTGGTAAGAATAAAAAAATCTTTATCAAAACTAAAGATTTTACTTGCCAGACTAAACTTAAGAAATTGTCATTAAAAAAAAAAAAAAAAGAAGAAATATTAGTTCAATTACTCAGAACACAGAGGGTTTTTTTCAAATAAAGTGAAGGTAATCATAGATATATATATATATATTCCAATTTTTCCAGAAACAAATTTGCCTAAAATTACACAAGGGTATCTCAAACATTCATGTGTTGTCATGCCAAAAAAATCTGGCTTATGTCTAGACATTGTTTTTATTTCCTTGGCTTATTTAGAATGCTTATTTTGGGTTCAGAACACAACTTTAGCAGCTCTCTTACCTTTCTGTTCTTTTCAAGATCAGATTATAATGATATCCGAACAGTGAATCACTTCAGTATGACATGATAGTTGAAGTTTCCTGCAGGTTATTTGGCACAGCAGTTTTGGAGCCTTCTGTGGTCAGGAAACTAGCTTGGAAAAAGCAGTGAAACCACTCAATTTTAATAGAAGTCCACCCTGTGTTGAGTATGAAGTAAATACATTCAGTTTAGATTTAATGACATACACTAAATTCCCAGATTTCATGGGAATATGCTCCAGTTCATTTCAAATGTTTCACAAAAGGGTCATACCAGTAACCTATTAGTATTTTTTTTCTTTAATAATTCTGGTTAAATTGAGGAATAGTCATGGCTTAAGTTACAGGTTACTTTATTTTTTTGCACTAATTACAGCCAAAAACTTCTTCAGAAGCATGTTTATTATTATAGGTTTTATTAAACTTGTAATTAAAAAAAAAAGGAAGTGGATTATTATCATGGTAATTACTTATCTTATCTGTATCTTTTAATCAAAAATTGAAGGTGGCCTACCTGTTTGCAAACATTTTAGTGGTGCATATTCACTCTGTGTAATTACAACTTTTTTTTAGCTTTTTATAAAAAATTAGGTTGTCCTGTTGTCAAGAGACTTCCACAATTTAGAATTTTTTTGGTCAACCACGTGAATATGAGAAGAACATTTTCACCACTTTCTTAAAAGAAAATATTTTACCAAAAATTTCCATGTTCTTGAAGGAGATCTATAGGTGAATTGCTGTAATACTTCAGATTTTATCATTTCGCTGAGTAGCTCTCTGTTAAGGTAGCCATATTAAATTCCATTAATTCTCATAACTCATAAAACTGCTGTAATTATATTATTTTCAGTGACGTTTTGCCATTTAATGTCTCATAAAAAATAACAGTGGTTGCACAAATTGGTACAACTCTGTAATAACAAAGAAGAGTAATAATGAAACGTGTGGCTATCTGAAAGGTCATGAGCCATCAAGCAACTACAAGAAAAGCCTAGACTAAGCACCAACCTTCAACTAAAAGCTATTCCATACATCTGTTTCTCCACTTTACATATAACTAGTTTCTAAATGTGAAGTTATTTGAAAAGTGAAAGGTATTTCTCTGGTTATCAACAACTTGTATTTTTAAATAGAAGAGGGGGGATGAGTTTTCTGGCTTTCTTTTAAAAACAAATTTTAAAATTGGGGCTTGGAGGTCATGTTTCTCAAATTATGACTTTATATTTATCCAGTGCATAGTTGTGAATCTTCATAGAAGCCAGTTATGATACAGATATTATAACAAGTTGTTCTGTTCCCATCATTTTTCTATATGCTAAATTGATTTCAATATGGAAAAAAAAGTATTTGCAACACTAGTAGCTCATAACTTATGAATTAAAAGGATTATGTCTTATCAGTGTGCCTAATACGGGCCAAGTTGACTTCCAGTATGGACACTTGAAGCTAGATGCTGCAGTTTCAATGGGCCAACCACTCTATTTAAAGACAGAAGAGTTGACTAAAACCATGCCTTAGAGTTGAGATGAGCAGACCAGGTGTGATCAGTAAGCCAAAGCAAGTATATAATCAAAGGATAAGGAAAGAATGTGCTCATCAGCAGGAGGGACCTTCAGGAAGTCTATGCTGCAAAAAGTAGTCCTGGATCAGAAACAAGGGTTCAGGTGGCAGGGAAAAGGAATTTGGGCTCAGTAAAGAGCAAGCAAGCAGGGGACTGGAACAAGGTACTGGTGTGCATTTGCAGCCAAAATCACAAGCTGCGTTGACATAAACAGCTGAGTTTATTACTCCTTTCATCACAAAAAGTCAGATTTACACCAAGTAACCTGCTGAAGAACTCAGTAACAGTTAATCTTTTTATTAGAGCAGTTACATAATTTATATACCCATTTCATGTGGGGTAATTTTTCAGAAAAACATGTGTGACTGAAGTTAACAGGTAAAGTCCCAAATGAGGTTTCATATTTTTAATTATGTTTGTAGGTAAAGTACTTTGGGTTTTTTTATGGGATTTTTTTAATACATAGAGGATTTTTAAAAAATTGTGATCTAAAAAAAAGATAAAATGCAAGAATTCTGCCTCATGATGATTCTCCAGATCACTATATAATATAGCAAAGTTGTCTCTTAGTCACCCAGTTTCTGACAACATACTTCTGTTCCAGGGCTTTCAAACAGAAGCCTGCTTAATGGCTTTGTAGTTATGGTTTGATCTTAGGAGGTAGGAAATATAAATTTAATAATCTTCAGCATAAAAAGAAACCTTAGCATAGCTTTTGTTTCCTAATCAACTCCCTTAGCCCTTCAAGCTGTTATTTAAGAAAAATCTATTTTCAGAAAATGGTCAGTGTTTGCTTGTTCCTACACAGCTATCAATTACAGAATCCACCTCCAATAGAGAAGTCTTGGGGGACTGGGCATGGGGGGAGGCGTATGTGTGTTTTTTGGGGTTGGGGGCAGGGTTAGCTAACCTGAGGACTAAATACAGGCTTTTCCTATGCTGTCATTTAAACCTCTTCAGGAGCCTATTTCACTCAGTTTTTAACAGTTTTATTAGGTCCCTCTAAGGAACTCTGAATTCTCTGGTAGTATCCAGCTATCTCTGGTTTAGTTACTACAATGCATAAGACTGTTGTCTGAACTACACTTTAAAATCTGACCTGCATAAAATCTAAGCCTACCTGAAAATTCATGAGCAACCTACAGAGATTTTACTTTGTATTAGTTAATCTACATTAAAAGCACATCCTTCTTGCAAATAGTCAATAAAGAACATGCATCTCACAACATGCAGGAAACTTTCCTTTAGGAGTCTTTATTCTCTTTAGGAACAACAACTCCAGAAATTCTTTTATTTAAAAAATTCTACTCAGATTTACTTCTAATTGTCACACTATGACAAAGTTTAGAAGGAAATATGTTACTAAACTTTACACCAACTGGTGTAGTTCTTTCTTCTGAAACATACATGAGTGGCACATCAAAGAATTTAAACAAATTCTGACCACAATTTGCAGAAACCAATTTTAAATAAGTACTCTGCATCTGCACATTCAATCAGATGAAATAACAAATAATTCTGTATAATTTATGCTTCTTTCTTGAACACAGTGCAGTTCATTGTCTTTCCAACTAAATGTCTGTTCTGTTACCAGACTTGGCGCTACACTGAGCTTGTCTTTCCTCGTTTATCAAATATGACATATTTGCTTGAACTGATGGTACTAAAGGTTCTCAAATTATTGGGGGGAGGAGGGTGGAATCATTGTAGGATTCAAGTTACAAAGATAACAATAAAAACCTTCCATCTATCTAAATTGATCATAGCTAATTTGACCAATTGGATAGAATATGGGAATTGCTATAAAAGTACCCCATACTTAAGGATCAGTCTTTCTACATCCCTGTGTAGACAATACAGAATATGCTGCAAAGCTCTGCATTTTTTCCTACACATTTCAATATGAATGGAAAATTAGAAAAATATAAATACCTTGAGAAGATACTATCTTTACACAGAAAAGCTTTTAAGAGGATAAATGGTTACTTTTATTTCAGCAAGTAAGAGATAGTTCATATGTTCCCTTAATGTTTTTTAGTTCACAGTGACCTTGATATTTTTTTCACACAAATGTGCTGGCCTGTATTAAAATGATGAATGACCTGCTAAAAATGTAAGGTTAATAGGCTTTGCTTAAAAAGGCAAATAGGGAGCTGAAGAATCTTGTTAAATTTTATAAATACATATAAAGAATTTAATTTAGAATTGAGCAGGTCTTTTCTTTGGTCATTTCCCTTGGCAGGTTTTATTTCTTGCATGCTAAGCTGTTACTCCTCTTCTTCCTCTTTAATAGACAGAAATTCAGCAAATGCTGTGAATTTTTATTAGTCTAGTATGTTATATCTTTATAGGCACTAAATAGTCAAACATGAGTGATTAAAAAAAAGCTCAGAAATCAGTAACCATCATGGATTCTAGTATACAAAGGCTAAACTTTTTCTGGTTTAAAGAACTGAAACTAGTGTCCACATTTGGCTGAATGTCTGTTACTGCATTGATGTTCACAGTACTGGGATGGCTATCAGACAATCACAGAAGGTTTGAGGGTAAAAGAGACCACTGGAAATCATCTGAACCAGCCCCACCAGCTCAATCAGAGCCACCTAGAGCTGGCTGTCCAGGATTATATCCCAATGTTTTTTGAATATTGCCAAAGATGGTGACTCTACAAACACCATGGGCAACCCATGCCACTGCTCAATCACACCCTCACAGTAAAAGTGTTTTCTGACATTGCTATGGGAAGTCCTGTGTTTCAGTTCATGCCGACTGCCTCTTCTTCTATCACTGGTCATCAATGATAAGAGCCTGTCTCAACCTTTGCATTCCTTCAGGTACTTATATACATTGATGAGTTTCCTCCTGAGCCTCCTCTTCCTTAAGCTAAGCAATGCCAGGTCTCTCAACCTTTCCGCATAGGGGAGGTGTTCCACTCAATCATATTAGCGGCCCTTTGTTGAACTTCCTCCAGTTTGTGTATGTCTCTCATACTGGAGTGCCTAGAACTGGACACAGCAGCCAGATTTGTCTCCCCAGTGCTAAGCAGAGAGGCAGGATCACAGCCCTTAACATGCTGGCAGTGCTCTGTTGAGTGCAGCCCAAGAGGCTATTAGCCTTCTTTGCCATGAGTGTACATTGGAATCTCATGGTCTGATTTTTGTCCATCAGATCATTATTGAACTTGCTGAACAGTATTAGCCCAGTATTTTTTCTGGAGGTACTTTGATCGTCACTGGCCTCCAGCTAGAATTCATACCACTGTTCAACATCGTGCCTGGCCATTCAGACAGTTGTCAACCTATCTCACATTAACTGTCACTTCAAACAGGTAAAGGAATTTGGCAGAAAATACTCCCACCTTTCATTCCAACTTTTCCTCAGGTATCAGAGGGGCTGGGGGCAACTAGGCTGAGATTCTGAGCGTTTCCCAATTCAGCACTCTCAAGTTTGGTCATGTTCAATATACTGAGCTGTCATGATTACAGATGCACTAATAGTGCAAGGCACATTATTACTAGTCATATTCTATAAACTAGCATGGTGAGACTCAAGCAGTTTGGCCATGTTCAGTGTGAACTACCATGGCTAGATTAGTGAATGGTGCAGTTTACTGAGGCCCTATTCAGAGTGCAGACTCTTTGGATTGCCAGTGATGATAAACGGTCTACAAAAGCAGGTGCAAGTGATGTAATGGCATAAGGCAACACAAACCAAACACAGAAGAATATAAGATTACTCAGGTAACAAAAATAATTCTATGTAGAGGTTTCTAAGTTTCCTAGGATACCTAAGTGCCCGATTCTCACTCGAGGCATCCCTGAGGAAGAAAGGTTCAGCCTGTTAACTGGCCCCAGAAGTCAGCAATGGTTTGTGATGTTATCTTCTTGACTTGTCGTACTGGTGTCTTCCCTAATATCTCTCTGGTTTTCAGCAACTTTTATATCATTCTTACATATCAGGTGGAGCTTGAGTGACTCTAGTCATACATACCTTTGTTGTGATTGGTGTAAATGTTCCTCGCTTTGTGATTAAAGGTATAGGCTAAAAGAAATTCGGAGTGCAGGATCAGTGCGGGCTGGTCGCACCCTGGAGGCAGGTAGCTTTTGGGATGGAGGTCTGTTTTTGTATTATAAAGGTATTACAGTGAGAGAAGTTCCAAAAGGATATAATCTTGACAGGAAAATGAACAGCTGGCTCAGTTCTAGTTCAGTTCTTTCTCAGGGCAGGAACAATGCAGCTTCTCAGTACCATAGTATACCAAGTCCCCATAGAGCCTGGCTGTGGTGTCTCCACTCCGCTCTACCCTCTGTGTACTGTTCTCTCAGGGTTAGTACATTAATCTCCCCTGATGTTGTCAACCATTAAGGTTGCCTGGGGAACTTTTTGGAGAATGGACTCTCACCATATAAGCTGTTCACCCTGGAAGTTTCTTTGTTGCTGAACCATATCAGTCATATTTGGGCAAGTCGTGTATTAAAACAGTGAATTTTCATACATAGATTTCTAGTAAGAATAAATTTTAAAAATCAAGTAAGTACAAAAGTTAAATAGTTAAAAACTTTGTTGACGGAGCTTGTCTGCTTCTTCACAAGCCTTACTGCATCAGGCTTAGACATTTATTTGTGTTGCCAGCCCAAAGTTGGTTTGCATTTTGGGGATAGATACAGATTCAGCACTGAGGAGTATTACTGCAATTCATAGGGAATTTTTAGCCTAACAGTGCATGCAATTAATTCATCACTGTGAGGTGTCTTCTCATTTGAACTTATATCTGTGCTGTGCACATGTGCACTTCATCAGCAATTGTATCCAAAATTAATATGCACTTAAGCAAAACTGAGTGAAGTAAAATTGTACTAAAAGCTAAAGACTGCATTTTTCTGTTTGCTGTTTAGTGTTTAATACAACAGGACATCAAGTCTTAATGAAGCTAGGGTGGGCTTCCATTCTTTAAATATTTAGCTGTATACCTTGATGCAGCCCTTTAAGGCAGTGATGAACAAGGTCTGGACAAGGTTTATTCTTGGTACAGAGTAAACAAAAATGCAGAGACTGAGAATTTGAATTATGAGATTTTAGCAGTATCCTTTTTTGTTGCCTGCTTATGTTGACTGAAAAATACTATGCTGAATTTGAGAAAAGTAATCTGATATTATACTTTGTTACTACACTGAAACACACAGGAGAGTTTTTCTTGTACAAAGTATACCAGAAAATGGAAATTCAAGTGAAATTAACCATCTTTTTTTGTCTTTTGAATTTAACAAGATTTGCAGGCTTCTAGATCAAGCTATTAGTTTCAATTTGCCCACTAACTCAAGCACACAAAGGAAATTTTTTAGACGGTTAAACAACCTTGTCAATTAGATAATTAATGAATTAAGATGAACTGAGAGACATTCTTAACTGGCATCTGTTGGTAAAGAAATAGCTACATTTCTTGAAGTTGCAAGGACCACTAGTGAGTACTTTGTTAGAACTAATTGAATTTGTTTAACGTGAAACTGTGACTTTTGGCCCTGATGTTCTCTGGAACTTAAATTGAAAATTCCTGAGCAAATCTTAAAATTCAGTTGTGTCATGGCACATAGTGAAATTTCAATAGTTACATGAAAATAGTTAAATTTAAATGAAATGGGTTTGATCTTTCCCTAAATCATGCCCTGTTTAATCACACCCTTTACTGAGCGTGTTTGCTGGGCAAAGGAATGTATGTCTTCTAATGTCAATTGTATAAATACATTGTGGTTTAGTGCTTTAGGAACTGTGCTTATTGCTATTACAAAAATAAGTGTTTGCTAATCCTGACATTATCTCGTTTCCTTCCTTCAGATGTAAATGAATGTGAAGCTGAACCCTGCAAGAACGGTGGAATCTGTACGGATCTCATTGCCAACTATTCCTGTGAATGTCCAGGGGAATTTATGGGAAGAAACTGCCAACAGAGTAAGCAATGCATGTTTTTATATTTAATTTTTAAAATTTTAAATATTTATTGTCTTTTACAGAAACAACCACAGAAATACCATGGTAATATTTCTCTAGTCCTTAAATACATCCAGCTCAAATTACCATCTTATCCTTTTCAAAATGGAGAGAATTTAATAGAGCAAATCTGTCATGCATTCAAGTAAAACATCTGATCTGATAGAAACATTTGTGAAATGCAAAATTATTATCTAGGAGTCAAACAAGAAGGAGCAAATAGCGCAATGCAGAAAAATACAAGAATTGATTCAGGCTAGGCTTTTGTCTCAGAGAGTACATGTTTGTCTCGCTGTGTTCAGGATATCACCAGATATCAACAAGTGTAAGAGCAGGGCAAAAATATACATTACTTTCTCTGACCTGTCTCTAGCCTCTGAAAGTTGGACCACTGCTTTACAGAGAAGTCATTAGTAGAGTTCTTCAGAATCTGTCCTGGGAATAATCTTGCATGATTTAATCAGTAACATGGACTGTGAATGCACTATAAAGAACTGATTCCTGAAGCTGTTACTACAGAGGAGTTCTTCATGTATGAAAGATGTAATCTTGAAGACCAAGATAACAAAAATAGAATAAACTTCTCTGGTACAAAATGAAATAAATCTTGAATTTTTAATAGCAGATGTTAGAGGCTTTTGCATTTGAAATACAGCAGAGAAGAAAGCATGTTGTTTTAGAGGAACAAAGGATGTTAATATCTTGGTGTTGTGGAAGACATAATATAGTTCCAAGATACATGAAGCCCAGTACCTTAAAGAGGAAAAGAAAAGTATTTGTATATTAGCATTCATAGTATTAGATACTGCATTCAAAATAACTGAAATACTGAAGTCGCATTCAAGAAAGGAGATCTACTTTGTGTAGAAAGAAAAATAAAATGAATGTAGCAAGTTGAGTGCTAAATTAGTAGAACTGTAACAAAGTAGAAGAATGTGATTCATTTTCCTGTTTGCACATTGTGTATACATGGGGAAGAAGGGAGAAGAAGACAACATGGACCAATAACCGCAAATGACAAGATGGGATCTTTTTTGAATATCTGCAGTGAATTCCCAGACCTATACAGGCAAAAGATTTGATGCATCCAACCTAACATGTATATAATTCCAGAAGGAAATCAAGATTTCCTTGGCGAAATTTTGCAGGCCTATATGGTTTCCTTGAAGAATTTGTAAAAAAATAGCATATAGTAAAGTTTTCTGTAAAGCTGCTAATGAAATACCTCACATATTTATTATAAGGTTCCATTGAATTACCATTTGGAATTCTACCAGGAATCTCATCCAACTCTTCAGAGTTAAGCTCTTCTGTTTATTTGGCTGCATCATGAACATTGCTTAACTTACAGATTGTGCAGGAGTGTTGCCCTGTTTTACTAGTAATGGGGTAGTTGGAGCTGTTACTTGAAGTGGTCATTGCATTTTCTGGATCATAATCTATTACTTCATATTTTTCTTTTCATGGATGCACATTTTATCACAAATAAATATAAAAGTTGCATGCAATATTAAGCAAGATTTGGTTTTACATGCACATGTAAGTACATACATACACATTTCTATTTTACAGAGCATATAACAGAAAATATGCATGTACAGAAAATATATATTTCCAGTATATTGATATAATGAAAGAATTCCACTAATGTCAATTATTCAGTTGCAAAATGTGCTGCCTACAGCCTATCTTTCTGGGTCATGCTTGGAAAACTTGCACTGGTAAGCCAATCAGCTTGTTAAATGATCTTTATAGAGATGCTTCTGTAGATAAATTCTCAACTGTGACCCAGGACTGCATTGTCTAGCCCGTAGAGAAGGAAACTTAGGTATTTGGAAGGATAATTCTGTTGAGCATTAAAGATTTTTTTTTATAATTATGCTAAGAGTCTATACAATAGTCAGATTGCTTTTGTGAAGAGCTGAGCACAATGAGTATTAAAATGAGCTTTATATTAACAGTTCGTTAGCTGCAAAGTGTGTATGGTGTTGTAATTAAAAGGCATGTCGATGCAGCACTAGAGTGCAGTGGTAAAAAGCTTCTGTTCTGTACTTCCTCTGGGTATCACCCACACATGGAGGTACCACCAATCTGGTGTGTGCAGGATGGTACCACAGGGTGTTGTGGTTTTGCATGGCTGGGTTCTGATGGAGGAGGGGACTGCAGGGGCGATTTCTGCAAGCAGCAGCTGGAGCTTCTCCCAGGCCTCACAGAGCAAACACCAGCCAGTCCAAGGCCGAACCCATCAGTGATGGTCACAGCGCCTCTTGGAGTCACAGTGAGGAGGAAAACCACAAGTGGCCGCTTTGTGCCCCCAGAGAAGGGAGTGAGAAGGTGTGAGAGACTGTGCAGGCATCAAAGGCAGAGAAGTGGGGGGCAAGGAGGTGCCCTCAGTGCCAGAGAGAGAGAGATGCCCCTGCAGCCTGTGGAGTGGGTGTACCCCCGCAGCCCATGGAAAAGGCCAAGACCACACCTGCAGTCTGTGGGCGGTACCCCACACTGGAGTGGGGTAAAACATATGGAAGACACTGTGACCCACATTGAAGCAAGCTCCTGGCAGGACCTGCAGCCCATGGAGAGAGACAGAGGCACAGAGATGAGCGAGAGAGAGAGAGACCCACCTTGGAGCAGGTTTACTGGGGAGCTTGTGGCCCCATGGAGGACCGGGCTGGAGCAGTCTGGGCCTGAGAGACTGAGAGACATTCTGTTATTGATGACTGCACCCATAGCAGTGACCCACGCTGGGGCAGCAGGGGAAGAGCTGAAGCCCCGTGGGAAAGGACACAACGTTTGAGAGGTTCATGGAGGACTGTCTGCTTTGGGTGGGACCCACGGTGCAGCAGGGGAAAGGCGTGAGGAATGCACCCCCCACCCCACTGCCAACTAAGAAGGGAAATAACTCACAAGGAACTGACCAAAACCTACATTCCCCAACAACGCAGCCACCCCCCATGCCATCCTTAGGGGGAGAAGGGAGAGAATTCATGACTAAAGTGAAGTCTGCTAGGAAGGGAGGGGTGGGGGGAGGTGCTTTAAGTTCTGGTTTTACTTCTCATTATCCAACTCTAGTTTTTCTCTGCATAATGTGGTGTCATGAATTAGATGGCGCTTTTTTCCTCTTTTTAGTCCCGGTTGAGTCTATGTTGCCCATGACACTGATTGCAGAAAGGTCTCTCCCTGTCCTTATCTCGACTCCCGGGCCTCTCAATATACATTTTCTCCTCTGTCCATCTGGAAAGGGCAATAAGAGTGGCTTTGATGGGTGTCTGGCCTCCAGCCAGGGTCAGACCACCACACAGAGCAAGTGTGAAATCAGGTGTGCTCTGAACACTTTAAGCTAATATATTGCTTAAATCAGTAAACTGAAAATGCTACACAATATAAATATTTGAATACTTCCATTATGCCACTCTCTATACTCATGCTATTCAGCTCCACAAATGAAGAGTCATCAATAAATAACAGCTGATTAAGGATGGGAATAATGTTTGTACTGACTGTAATTGAATTGCTGCTGTTCAAGAAACTCAATGCCTTCTCCTAGTACTGTGGCACAGTTCGCAAACCTTTGGCATTCATCTACTTTTGAGCAAGCACAGCTAGCACTGAAATGGTAATTTTTTTATATCACCAATATAACTGTGCACTATACCGGTTCCTATAGCTGTGATTGTAAATATCCCTTTATTTTATGAGAAATTTAGTTATGTCATCATACCTAATTATGTAATTACAACTAGTAATTACACATTCTAATTACAGCATTAGAGTTTTACACATATTTACAGTAATTATATAATTAAATACCGTTGCACTAATTATGTAAATTACTGATTGCTGTCTCAGAATTACCTCACGGAGCTCAAAGATTGCTAATCCACATCACAGAATATCTGAAATATCCTAGATCAAGAATAAAAGAGGGAAACATGCATCAGGCAGTCTGTTCTCCTGTCATTGCAAGCTTGTTCTCCAAGATGCATTTTCTGATAGCATATGTAGTTTGGTATATTCCAAATACCAATAGTTTGTTATAACAACTTGTCATGTTACTCATCAGTTTGAAGTAGTTTATGTCAGGTTTTTTTCCTAATGCTCCAGCTAAGTTTTGTCGTTTTTTTTTTTTCTTAAATTCCACCATTTATTTCCATTGTAATTAATTTCTCTTTGTTAATCTCCTAAATAATTCCTTTCCATTTTGCCTCTTGTGTAGGACTTTCAAAGTGTGACACAACTGTTGTATAGTACCCAGGTCCTTAGAACCTTGTGGGACATCCACCAAAATCTCTCTGACTTGTCCCAGGAGATTTTGATGACAGGTAGTGCAGGTGAAGTGAGAGGGAAAGGCTTATCTGGAACTGAGTGCTGAAATGGCACTTAAATGCCTAATGAACTTCAACCTGTATTTGGATCACCTTGACCATCTCCTTCTGGCATGGATGAGATCTGGAGTTGCTCTCCAGTGTCTCAGGCGTGAAGTAAAGTTCTGAAAAGACATGGAAGTGATCTCCTGGCCAGCTGATGTGTTTCACATCCAAACAATCCTTCTGCTGCCTTGAGGCCTTCTGTTTTATTTACATGCCGTTCTCAATTTGAAGCACTGGTCTGACCTCTTGTTTTGGTGTTTGCATTTTTTACTTAGAGATTTAATTTCAATCTTTTCTTTCTTTCTTATATGTTATTGTTATCTTTAGCCATTCAGGCATAAATGATACTTAAACCAGCTGCTTCTCATTGCTGGAAAACACAGGATGAGGTGAACATGAGATGAAGTAATATGGAGTGCAAAAAGCACTGACAGCTTCAAAACATATTCTGTTGTTCTGGAATAAGCTTATCAACCTGTTAAGAGATACTTCACTGAGCATCTGGTATTTACAAAATTTGCCCGCAGATGTTTAGTAAACACAGAATGGAAAGAGAGCACCTTTTCCCATCCTCTGAAAGCAAAAGCTAATCTGTATTAATTCCATATTACTTTCCAGATTTCTTAAGGCCTAGGCATTTTGTTGACACAGCTGCATCTCCTTCTGTTCTTGCACTTTCTGAACCTATTTCTTGCTTCGGTGCTGAATTCAAGCTATCAATTATGATTACCCCCATTGCAACTCTCCTTAGTCTTGAAGTTTCTATAAATAAGTGCTGCTTCCAAGACAGAATCTCCTGGGGTTGAAGATTTTACATTCTGGATTTCAGAATTCTCTTGCAAGCAACAGGGAGTCGCTTTCATTAATGTCAGATTGTTTGCATTAGTCGATAAAAGTCTGTACTGTTGAAGTCTCCCATGAACAACATGTGTTGGGAATTGTACTAATTTGGAAGGAGTTCCACAGGTAATTTTTATATATATTTATTTATTTATTAAAATCTAGCAGATGGCACTATACAGTGGACACATTACAACTTCACCATTGTGCATTTTGGAGCTGTGTTTTGCTGATTGCCAAGAGTTGTTGCCATTAAAGCATATGGCATATTTTCTCATACCCTTTATTTTAAAACATAGATCAAATTAGTCACTGTAAATATTTTTTACGTATGCTACAACCCCTTCACCTCCTTCTCTGTGTGTTCAACATGCCCATATGTAGGAGGACTGTATTCAGAGCAATTGCACTGATTTATTTTTGTCTAGCATGTCAGAAATCCCACTCATCAGTGTACCTTCACATAATTCTCATTGTTTCCTGTGCTTTATGTTTTAGAACACGAATGTGTTTATACTGGCTTGGACATCTTATGCCTTCCTCTCTGTGGAAGTGAAAGTGGTGGGGTGTTATTTAAATGAAAATGCCCCTTCTTTAAATTTCAGTTGTATTTAAAAAATGTCTAAAGATGACAGATCTAAACATGAAGAGACATTCAAGACTTCTGCTTACATTCAGCTTTATACTCCCAGGCTATATGGTGTCATCCAAAGCGGTCTGATGTGCTGTGATTTTAGAATTTGCATAGTTTGTAGCTCAGGAGAAGTAAGTAGTTTCACAGGGTTTTTTTAAAAGACTGTGTTGCATCTTCTGTATTTCACTTGTAAGAGTGTTTTCAAGGCAGTCCCCTCACTTTTTGGGACTTCTTGGCTTCAGTTACTTGTCCTTTGAACTCCTTGGACTGATGCTCACAGCCTTCAGTGAGCACTGGGTATCTGGGTCTTCCCTAGCTCCAGCTCTTACCAGCCATGGCTCAGCACAGTTCAGGGTTCAGAAAGCCTCCATGCTTGGGTTGGAAAATACCTACACAAAACAAGCATCACAGGACGAGGGCATGAAATGTTCACAGGGAAACTCAAACAATTTATGAAATAGTTTGTTCTGAGTTTGCATGGCAGAGTTTTGGCATAAGGGCTGTAGGGGTGGTTTCTGCGAGAAGCTGCTAGAAGCTTCCCCAGGTCCAACACCGCCAACATCAGCCAGCACAAGGATAGACCCATCCCTGGCCAAGGCCAGGACCATTGGCAACAGAGATAGTGCCTCTGGGATTACAGAGTTAAGAAGGGGGACAAAACACTGGTGCCTACAGCTCCGGAAGAAGACCATGGTGAGGCAGGCTGTCCCTCTGCAGCCCATGGAGGTCTATAGAGATATCTACCTGCAGCCTGTGGAGGACCACACGTCTGAGCAAGTGGAGACACGTGAAGGAGACTCTGACCCCATGGGAAACTCACATTGGAGCAAGATCCTGGCAGGACCTGCAACTTGTGGAGAGAAGTTCCCACGGTGGAGCATGTTTGATGGGGGACTTGTGACTCCATGGGGGACCAGTCTGAAGGAGTCTGTTACTGAAGGTCTGTACCCCATGGAAGGGACCCACGCTAGGGCAGTTTGTGAACAACTGCAGCCCATGGGAAGGACTCATGTTGGAAAATTTCATGGAGGACTGTCTACTGTGGGAGGGACCCAACGATGGAGCAAATGCAGAGTGTGAGGAGTTCCTCTCCTGAGGAGGAAGGAATGGCAGAGACAATATGTGATGGACTGACCCCAACGTCCCATTCATGGTATCCCCACCATCCAGCTGAGAAGGGCGGGAATAGCATGACTGTGGGGCATCTAGCCTCCATCTAGGGTCAACCCACCACAATGTTAAAGTCTCTACTTTCGGGGGATGGGTGAGGGGGGAGTTTTAAGTTTGGCTAAAATTTGTCTTCCAAGAAGTCGTGTATTTACAAAACATGTATAGGCATCAGAACCTAATCATTTCCTTAAATTAATGAACCTCATAACAGTCTTTCTGATTAATTCAGCTCATGGAAATGCCCTGTTAAAATTAAGCTGTTAAGCACTGGGCTGTTGCTGAATGGTAAACTTGATCTCATTACAGCCATACCTCATTTCCTGATTACCTGCTGAGAAACCTCATTTTTAAGGCATGAATTTTTTTAATGCACCTCCAATTGGCAGTATGTTGTGGCTTAAAGCTTCTAGTGAGCCACTGTGAAACACTGTATTTGACAGAAATCAACATGGACTTGAGTTCCCTAAATTACTGATTACTATTAAAATCTCTTTGAATGAGATTTAGGAGAATTTAACTTTCCCTAGAGCTCAAAATATCAGTTTGACTACTGTGAATAATCCAGTATGAAGTTTGGTCTTAAGCATATTCTTGGTTGTCTTGAATATCTGACAGTTTTATGATCTGAATTACTGGTGTTATATAAAATGTAGCAAATTTCTGCAAATCAAAACTGGCCAAACATACTAATTTTTGTGTTCTTAAAATTGCTCTGTAGTTCAAGATGTCAGTGACTTAGTGTTGATACCTATGAACCTTTCCTATGTAATCAGTTGATTAATGTTTTTAACTTTTATTAGAAGTAAAATGAACTATAGAAAGAGCTGTAGTTTCTAGAAATCCATACTCCTGTATTTAAAAGATATAAAAATTTAAAAATTGCAGGGTGCTTCACATTGCTTGAGGCACTCTGAAACACAACGACAGGCTGAATGGAGAGTGGAGTCAGAGCAGTCCTGAGCAGAAGGAGGGATGCGGTGGACAAGAAGCTCAACATGAGCCAGCAATGTCTGCTTGCCCCCCCCAAAAAGCCAACTGTGTCCTGGGCTGCATCTAAAGCAGCATGACCAGCTGGGAGAATTCCAAGGGAAAAATTCTGCCCCTCTTCGCTGGTGAGACCCCACCTGCAGGGCTGTGTCCAGCTCTGGGGTCCCCAGTACAGGAAAGACATGGAACTGTTGAAGAGAGTGCAGAGGAGGCCACAAAGATGATCACAGGGCTGGACCACCTCTCTTGTGCAGACAGGCTGTTGAGAGTTGGTCATCGTGGAGAAGACAGGGCTCAAAGAAGGCCTTAAAGCCCCGTCCACTTCCTAAAAGGGCTACAGGAAAGCTTGAGAGGAACTGCTTATCAGGGAGTGTAGCGATACAATGAGGCGTAATGGCCTTAAGTTAAAGGAGGGGATATTTTGATTAGATTAGATATTAGGAAGAAGTCCTTCCCTGTGAGGGTGGAGAGGCCCTGGCACAGGCTGCCCAGAGAAGCTGTGGCTGCCCCTGGATTCCCGTCAGGGTTTAAGGCCTGGTTTAATGGAGCTTTGGGCACCCTGGTCTAGTGGAGGGTCATGCCCATGTCAGGGGATTGGGATTAGATGGGCTTTGAGGTCCCTTCCAACCGTTCTAGGTTTCTATGACATTAATTATTTTTTTTAAATGTATGGAGGATAGTTGAGTTATCATTCAAATGATGTCCTTTCTGGTTTATGGAATGTGTGGTTGATCCTCAGACAAAAGGAAGAATGGAAATTTTTTTTTGTGCCTAGAATAAATGTATCAGTGTAATATAAAATTACTGGTAATTATTTTTTTCTGTCCTCCATGGATTACAGAAATGTCTGAGAACAGAAACACGTTAGAAACACATTTTGAAAGAGAAGAGGGAAAATTTTTACATGTTAAATGTGACTTCAACTCATGTCATTCAACTCAATCTAGGTAATTGGGCATGCCCCTTTTAGAACATGCTATAAGAATCAAACCAGAAGTTATTTAAGAGGTTAAATAAATGCTGAAAGACAGGCTATATGACAGTGGTTAGGGTGATGCTTTGTATACATTTCTAAAAATTTCAGATTATCATGTATGGAACACAACATGCATTGGGTAAAGCCCTTCTTGAATCCCTTACTGAGACTGTAAGAGTTTGCTGAGGCTACACAATTCTGGCAAAATTGTCTGGCTTGCATTTCTGTGCAGTGTGTTGGTATGAAAGTGTGAAGGGCAGAAAATATTACGGAAATGACACAACACATTGTTAAAATTGAAATGTTCTCCCAGACATTTCAGTGACCAAGTGAGAAATATTAGTCAACTCTAACACTTCTGAGTCTTCAAACAGCAAAGCACACCCTGGCTCTTCCTCTGCAGTCCTCCTTTGTCCAGGCACCCCATGTAAGATGGAAAGGTGTGCAAAATTAGGCTCCGTAAATCATAATTGTAATTCTGCCTTTCAGCACAACAGCAAAATGAGACTGATTTCTCTATGTTTGATGTTGAAACAAAGTCCTCAACCCTATGCCTTTGGGTACATTTTCATCTTGCTGCAATTGTACTGTACAGCTCCCTTTGAACATTCATTTCTCAATATCTGACTTTGATTAGGTGGTTGAGGATACAATCCTTACTGAGACACCTGACAGAAACTCATTGGAAAATATTCAGACAAGCCCTTAGGTCCCAATAGGCATATTTTACACATTTAATCGTCTCCTTACTACATGAGTCAGCTACTGCAATAGTAGTTTTTGGGTTGTGTCAGTAACTACAGGATGAACCTGTGTTCTGGCATCTGTAACTTAACTGTAACATCTCCTTGTAGTAGCTTGAAAGACCTTATGGTGGTGTCTTTGTTGCCATGTTTTCTTACTTAAAACTACTGATCTGCTTTTCTCAGGTATTGTGTTATTCTCAACTCATGGTGCCCCTCGATTACCCTCAGTAGAGAGGCAGGAAGGTTGCACTGGGGTCAAGGTTTCCTCCTCCTGTGTGTCTTCCACCTGTCTGTTCTTCCTACTGATGGAGCAATATGACCCTAGCATTTAATAACATAGAACAATAGACATTCACAAAAAGTAGTAGAGAAAAAGTACTTATCTTATAATACACTGTTCCTATATTGGAAGGACTTTTATGTGCATTTTTATGTGTGGCAGAGCCTATGACAATGCATCTTTCAGCAATTCTAAGCCTTAAAAGAAAAATTACAGCACATTCTTATTCTCAAAGTAGCCTCTATAGCTCTTAAGTTCCTGGTCTGGTCAATAATGCACATTCTTTTTTTATGTCCTCACAGAAACGATAAAGAATTTTCAGGTAAGGAATTGATAGTGTAGAAGAAATAAAAGCAAGACTGTAGCCAGTAGAAGCAAGGTGAAAGCAGATCACTGGTTATTATGACCAAAAAATCAAAAAAAAAACGAAAAAAAAAAATCCTTAAAAATATGGAAAAAAATCTTCAATAAAAGCACTAATGTATCTAAATACATGAAAAGAACAGTTTACAGATGCACTAAGCTCAATGAAGTTCCCAATAGCCAAGTCACTTTTTTTCTGTTTCAGTTACTAGTCCAACTGGAAAACCCCTTGTTTCAGAGTTTAGTATTAATAAGATACAGGCCATTTATTTTGTGGGCAGTTACTTACCGTCTGAGTCAGCCCAATCTAGCCTACTGCTACCCTTTGGTGGACACCATAATGGGTGAAGAGAGGAAGATCATCTTTGGAGCCATACAAACTCCTCATAATAAAACCACATTGAGGATTGCAGTAATTAACAAACCAGGCACAGAGCAGAATTGCAGGCAAGTATGACATAAACCCTGCAAAAGTTGGAGGTTTGAAAGTTTGTTCCCCTTTTGGAGATTCATTTGGACTTGGAATTCAAGCCAAGCTGTGAAAGACAAAAACCCATGTGAACTAAGGAGGAAATTGAACAAAACGTGGCTACATGAGCCCTAAATGAACTAAAATCTCGAGGCTCAACACAGCTCCCTCCTGCAGTTTTCAGGAGGAGAAGGAAATTTAATATGTTCAGTGATCAAATTCCCACTGAGGTAAGATTCACAGCTCCTGCTGCCATGAACAGACGGAGAGTCCAGCAAAGATCTTTATTCAGGCATTGATGCAGTGATGTGTAAGATAGATAGAAGGGGAATGAGCGATGCTAGTAGGTGACGTCTGTTTTAGTTCCTGACCACCACCATGCTCATTTGTTGAATTCCATTAGATGATTCAAGGAGTTATAAGAAATACAGCATATCTCTAATGTCTTATCATCAGCTGTGTTGGAAGGAAAAGCAGCATGTCGTTCATCACCACTTAGTTGGCTCTCTAGACTCTCCAGGGCTCAGCATGCGTGTGTCAGAACAGAGGCACATGGTATGCCTCTTTGGCTGCACAGTGGGCGTCAGAGCAAGAACCACCTGTGGTGTGGAGGCACCCCTGATGTTTGAAGGATCTGCAGCCACGGTGTTGCTTACTGATTGATCCCATTGCTTCAGAATAGATGAGATGGACAGATATGAAAAATTCAGTAGTGATGCAATACTGAGGGAGAAAGGGTTTGTGTCTCTCTGTTGTTGTGTAAATAAATAAATTCGAACTCAGCAGAGCCCAAGTGAGTTTTTAAAATGAAGTAGAGTTAAAACTCTAAGAACTCACAAGTATCCTGGAGATACCAGATACAGAAAAGCATCACTCAAAACTTTTACCCTTTTGAAACAGATGCACAGATTGATACCCATTACAGCAAAATCTGTTTGATAGAGCACACTCATAAATATAATTTCCATTTGTTGGCAAATCTGGACAGTTGATGACATCATTCCATGACATCACTGAAGATCAGTTTCAGTGCATAATTTGTAATGCTGTGTCATTGTTATTCTAGTAATGCTAATTCCCGTTATGGTCCTGTTGCTGAAACCTAATTTCATAATTACTTTGTTCTTGTTTTTATACAATTCATTCTTGCCATGTTTTGAAATTTCATCCTAGGTGTAGCATAAAAAGTGTCCATGTTGTAATTCGTGCTATCAAAGTTAGAGAAAAGCAAGGACTGCTGGGGAAAATATTCTGCAGTATTCTTTTAACACTGAAAGCCTATTTGAGTCCTTACATCCACTGTATGCAAATGTGATTCTTCTTTTTCTTCAGTGCTTCTAAAAAGTGCCCTTTCTCTTCTGGACAGTAGTAAAATATCAGCACAGGAACCTGAATATGGACTTTGCTGTAATTACTGAAATCTCTTCCTCTGTTTTTCTTACTTCCTTGTCCTTACACAGGTTTTTTTTCACAATATTTTTAACTTTTCCATCAGGTGCAAATTTGAGTGAGTGTTGTGTTTTGTTCATATTTAAGACATAGGAAGTTTTTCCCTTGAGAAAAGTGTCAGGTGAAAAATCCTTAAGAATAAAGTTCCCTTCCCAAAGTGCATGATGGAATTAATTCAGTCTCTTCTCGTCTCTGCTGAAGGTGGTGTTGGGCCTCCTACTGAGTTCTCTGCAGGCAGTATGGGGCAAAATTTACATGATGTCCTTTAAAAACTGTGCTTTAGTCTTAAGCATAAAAATACAAGTCCTATAAGTAAAATATTATTAATGTGGTCTAGTGTGTTCTTGGCCTTCACCTAAATCACTCTATCATTAATTGCACATTGATTTAAAGCTAAAAATACTAGGGTTTTGATGGTTTGGGTTTTTTTATTTTTAGTATTTAGTGGTGGAGAATCTTAATGTTAGACACCTCAATATACTTTAAAAGTGAGGTTTGATTCAGTGTGGAAAGCCTAATTGGTAGTCATCACCTATTCTAGGGACATGTGTCATCTTTGCTGTGTCTGCAAAGTACAAGAAGTATACCCCCAGGAATTCACCTGGACAGGTTACTGGGTAGGTAGCTGAATAAGTTACCAGTATGAAGAGTTGAAGAAAAGTGATTTTGTGAACAGAAAAAACTGCACCTGCCTGCAGTGCCGGTGCGTAAGGGATGTAATGCAGAGGAGTATTCCTCATGGTAAAGCAGAGGTGTCACCATGTCATTCTGTGACCCAATAAGAGGCTCGAGAAAAAGTGAATTTCAGACTCTGCTGTAATTGGCATCTTTTATGCATGGTGGAGCACCTTCAGAAGGCAGGGTGAGAGTCACAGCCCATAATTCCCAGTACATCAGGAGCAGGGGTATGAATAATGTAATTTCCGTTTTGATCAGATAAGGAAGGAATCTGGTTCTCTCATAAGTACTTCAGTCTTGTTCACTTAATCTTTACAACACCTGAAACCTTCAACTCAAGCTGCTCCATTTCCCAGACTGCAGATCACTTGTATTTTTGTTGTTAGATGCAAATGCATGCCTGCTGAAGATATACTGTAGTTGAGTGCACACATTCCTCCTTGCTGAGGGTTTTGCATTTAGTTCTGAGACAAGGACCTCTTGCTCAAGGAGAAAACATTGCTGAACAAATTCCCCTACTGTGTCAGTCCTACTGCAGTTAAGTTAGCAGATCAGAATCCAGCATCACAATATTGTGATCCATGTTTTTGAGGTGCTGGAGCGTGTCCAGAGAAGGGTGATGAGGATGGTGAGGGGACTGGAGAATAAGTGTCACGAGGAGCGGGTGAGGGAACTGGGGTCGTTTAGTCTGAAGAGGAGGTTGAGGAGACACCTGACTGGTCTCTACAGCTACCTGAAAAGTTGTGGAGAGGTGGGGTTTGACCTGTTCTCCCTAATGGCAAGTGATAGGAGAAGAGGAAATTACTTCAAGTTACACCAGGGAGGTTTAGATTGGATGTTAGGAAAAACTACTTCATAGAGAGATTGTTAGGCATTGGAACAGGCTGCCCAGGAAAGTGGTGGAGTCTCCATCCCTGGAGGTATTTAAAAGACAGTTAGATGTGGTGCTGAGGGACATGGTTTAGTGGTGGTTGGCAGGTTAGGATGATGATCTAAAGGGTCCCTTCCAACCAAGACAATTCTATGATTCTCTGATTCTGTATTATACCTAAAGGATTTCAAGACACTAAGAATTCTAGGGAGACTTAGACAAAAAGGCATTAGGGTGTTTCCAGGGTCATGTTAGCTTTTTGTATTGGCACTGAGGCCATAGGGTGAAGAAGTTATTAAGAATTTAAACTAAGACGGGTAAATTTTATAACATAATGTTGAGGTTTCTTGGAACGTGATTATGGAAAATAATAGCACAGTTTAGTGCTGCTGTTACTTTAGTGAATCAAAAGAATCAAACAACTTGGCTGTGATAATTGCATGTTAATATTGTCAGGTGCAACTTATTTGGAATGTCTTAATACAGACCTTGTCAGCACAGTGGAGTCTCCTGGCTCTTACTCAGCCATCGGAGTCTAACACATCAAGATGAATTTGTAAACAGGGTTGTGCTCATTTATGTAGTATTGGCAGGTAACTTCCCATTTGCTTTTTTTTTTCTTGCATTTTCTGAATGGTTCAGTTCACACGGTCATAAATAAAAGTTACTAAATCTATCTACATCGTTTCAGATATCGAGGAATTTTGTGAATAAGGTGACAGGACTTTACCCACAATAAATGCAAATACTTGTTTATGCTTTATTTATGAAAGGAAAATTCTGAAAGATTTGGATTTTGGTGACTGGATGATCTTCCCTAATATCTTCCATCTGTTCTGTAAACAGCTGGAATGAAAAAGTCACAATTATCTAGACGTTTCATTAACCGTGTTTATTTTGGAGGAATTTCATGAAAAGGGACATTATTTCTTAGAAATACAACTCTCTTCTTAGTAATCTACTAATGTTTGGGGTTTTTTTTTGCCTGTATAATATTAAATTATTTGATAATTAGGTTTCCTACAGAATACCAAGTGAAGACCATATAAACAGTATTAAAAGGAAATGTCTTCTGAAATAGTAGCTTTTTAAAGTATAGTTTCTATTCTTAACTGAACCACTACAATTATTCATTGTGTATGCAGTGTGTTTTCCTGGGGAGTTGGTTTTAAATAGTCCATTTGCATGAATAACATAATGGATTCTTAGCTAAGTTTCACTACCATTTTATTGGTAATTTCTAAAGAACATAAAAAAACCATCATAATGTGTCAGATAGTTTAACAGTTTAGTTTACTAGTCTCTCACTTTGGTAGTGACAAACATTATGTAAGGAGAGACTTCGAAGAACTGATGATGGTGACTCTCAGGCATCTTATTTGCAGCTGTAATGGTAATTTTGAAGTTCAAAATTGTCTAGGCACATTTTAGAGTGTTTTGTAGTTATGGGTTTGTTTTTGGGGCGGGTTTTTCATCATGCAGTATCCTACATTTTTGTATATGGTGGTCCATCTGTTGCATTTTTGACTGCTCATTCAGTTTTCTGTGACCTTCTGGAGCTGCTTACCATCAGAGTGGCATTTGATCAAGACAGCTTAGGAGCTTCAAAGTGTACAGTTTCTCCATTCATACTTTCCTCCAGGTCATTGATGAGTAAAACTGGCTCCAGCAGTGATCCTTGGGGGACCCCACTGCTGACATTTCATCCTGAAAAGATGCTTCCTGCCCTTTAATTAGATTTCTCTCTATAGCAGGGCCTTTTCCTTACTCCCTGGCAAGAGCCTTTCATCTGGAACTTTATCAAATGCTTTCTGAAAATACACGTACTCTGTTTCTGCTGCATTTCCTTTATCCCTATGCATACAGTCATCATTAAAGAATTCCGTCAGGTGAGACAGGACTGCCACTTGGCTCTTTGTCAACAGCTTCTCTTTATCCAGGCACTTAGTGATCTTAATTACAGACTCAGCAGCTTGCAAGATGTCAATGTAGACTCACCTGCCTGTAGTTCCCACAGTGCACCCTAGAGATGTTTCTTGTACATGGGAGTGGAGCAGCGGTCTGTCGGTGCGGCTCTGTACTCCCAAAATTTAACTTTTTCATCTAGGCATGGTTCCTAAAAACACTGCATCATGAAATTGCACTGCCACAGGAAAAAGCAAGTCTTTTATTAGGTGCCAAAAGAACTAGAAAATCATTTTGATTTCACTCTTTTAAATCTGCAGACCACCCAAGAGCTGCCTAACTTTCTTTTCAGTCTTTGTACGGAACTTGCAGAGCAAGTAAAGGCCAAAAGTGAATTTTACAACCTTACTACCTGAGTACAAAGAGAGGTTTTGGTAATGGAATACCAATAGATAGCTACTTAGCAGTAATGGCACTGTTGAGAAGTAGAACATAACAGCCAATTTGTTCATATTTGATTAGTTCTGATAGCCATTGCTTACACACATGAACCGTGTTGCCCGGTATGATAACAGAATAATGTGCTGCTGTTGGCTGAGGTGCTACATCAGCATAAAAAGCATTTAATCTCTTTGGACATATCAGCAAATAGGCAGCAATTCTTCCCATTACTGTCTGAAAAGCTGTCTTCTGTTGCACAGAACATAACTAATCACTTCATTTCTGTGTCACCTCCTAGAGACTTGAATCTTAACACAGCATCATTTGAAAACTTTGCTTGTCTGGAAGTGTCTCTATGCTCATTAGCTGCTACTGATGCAAATTGGTAAAGATGTTGCCTTTGACTTACAGTATTTTATGTGAAGGCATGAAACAAGATTAATCATATTCTTCACCTCTGTGCTGCAGTATGACACGGGCTACTAACATCCTGGGAATCACTCTTCAGAAATCAAAGTAACAATAATTAAAATGTTAATAGGTCAAGAAAATCCATTTTGTTTTATTTTAAAGCTGCAAAGCAAATTTACAGAGATAAATGTAATCTGTTAATCAGATTTCAGAGCTGAGTGCCTCTATAAACTTATCAGGGATGAACAAATATTACCTATTCTGTTGTGTTGTTAGGAGTCACCTGGAAGTTCTAAGTCCAGGGTTTTGGTTTATGTAGTAATACATAAAAACTGTCTGAAATAGTAACCGACATTTTATGTTCTCCAAGTCTACTGAAGTGCAGAATAAAACAGAGTACTGTAAATTCTATTTTGTGCTTTCATTTTGCATTGTGTTGGACTAGAAAGTGGAAGACATGATCTGTTACCTTGGCTCAGTGGAAGTGCTGATTAAATTCCTTCAATGGGAATGAAAACATTGATTTGGTCTTGCCCGTAGGATTAGTCCTCAGAACAACAAATAACATGAGTTGCTACCACCAGGTTACTCAATATCACTCAGATCAGAACATTGGATTGTGGAAAAAACACTTGAGCTACATGGAGTAAGCAAACTATTTGATTAGCTGCAGCGTGATTGGAATAGCCAACAGCAAAAATGTACAAAGCTGAGCGGGTGGTCTGCAGCTCTAACCCCCTACTACATGATGCCCTTATGCTTACCGACAGTCTTCAAACCCCAGTCAGACTCTGTGTAATGAGAGGTTGAATAGTTCAAGGCCTAAGCACCGCTGCACTTGAGCTAAAGATTTAGGTGTGGGTAAAGGTCTGTTTGGCAACACCAGATTTAATGCGGATGCAGTAATGTGGGATCCTAATACTCATACTGGAGATCTGTGGAGTTTTAAAATTTAAAAAGTCAGTGTTCCACACACAGCTCATGCACAGTTCCAGGTTCATTCCAAGTGAAAACCTACCTCTGCATGGGAGGAACTGTAAAGGGCTTAGGCGTTGCTTATATTTTAAAGTGATGTTTTAAGGGATGGAATAAGGAGAAATAACTGCTGTTGGGGGGATATAAGGGGGGGAAACCTGTCATGAGCTCAAGAGCAGACGAGATGGCACTGAGAATGTGCTTGACAAAAAAAAAAGGGGCCAACACATTAAAAAAACAGGTATGTAGTAATAGACCTACTGTGTCTATGCAACCTCCAGCTGTACTGGTATAGTGCCATCAGTGCTTTTGGACTACTGAAAGCAAGCCATGAGTCAATTAATCAGATAATGAGCTGGAGTATGTGACTGTCCTTCACAATACCTCCACACGATATGTTTGCTGTGTGCAAGTATGACAAGTAGAGTGAATGTACAAAGCCAAACAGAGTGCTTTCAGTAACTCAAGATTTTAGCTCTTCTTCAATCTGTCATAGTGTATGCTTCCAAATAATGGTCTGCATACATATGCAAAACCAACATCTTCTGGAAAATGAGGTCTCCTTCAGCCTCCACTTTCTACTGGAAATTAAGACATAATTTTTACAATTAGAAATTCTGCTTTAAAAAATATACTGGTTAGCCATGCAGTTGACAGCAAATAAGTAATTTGGTAAAGGAAAACAGACAGTATTTTTTATGTCAGGTATGTATGACCTGTTCTAGGGACCCTGCTTTGGCAGGGGGGTTGGACTCAAATGATCTCTGGAGGTCCCTTCCAACCCCAAAATTCTGTGAGTCTGTGAATCTGCATCATTCTAATAGACTGGGACTGAAATATATTTCACCTTAATTTTATTCAAATAATGTGGACTACAAACACATTTGTATAAAGCGTTCTGCTTAAGAATGGCTCCTAACACTCCAAAAGTCATCACTCCAAAGTCAACAGAGCAGCCATGAAACTACTCCTACTCAGGAAGGGCTCCCATCTGCTGCTTTGACACCAGAATTTACTGGTCTGTGAGCACTGATCTGAAAAGAAACTGGAGTTAATATTATTTAGAATCAGAGGATCACAGAAGGGTTGATATTGGTAGGGTTGTCTAGAGGTCATCTAGTTGGTTGAGGTTGGTCGGATCCGCTAGTTCAAGCCTCTCTGCTCAAACAGCAGGGCCAACTAGAGCCAGCTGACAAGGAATATGTCCAATCAGGATTTTAGTATTGCCATATATGAGACTCCACAACCTTATTTGACAACCTCTTCTGGTCATTGACAATTCTCGAAATAAAACCTAAAAAAACCAACAACAAAAAAACAAGAAACAAACCTAACCACAAACAAACAAACAAACCACACACATACAAAAACCCCAGCAACAGCAAAAAGAAACCAAACACAAAACAAAACAAAACAAAACGAAAAAGCAAACCCCCCAATGCTTCCCACACTTCAGATGGAATTTTCTGTTTCGATTTGTTCCCATCTCTTCATGTCCTGTCAGTGTACACTGTTGAAAAGAGTCTGGTCTGGCTCCTTTGTATTCCTTCCCTCTCATCAGACATTTATACACACTGAGAGCATCCCCCTGAGCCTTCTCTTCTGCAGTGTGAGCAGTCCCAAGACTATCAGCGTCTCTTTGTAGGTCAGATGGTCCAGGCCCTTAATCATCATGACCCTGTGCTGGATGCACTTGAGTAAGTCCATGTCTTTTCATAGTGGGGAACCCAGCACTGGACAAAGCAGCCAAATTTGTCTCTCCAGTGCTGAGTAGACAAGCAGGATCACTGCCCTTAACCCTCTGGCAATGCTTCTTCTAGTGCAACCCAGGAGGATTTGTCCTTCTTTGTTGTCCACCAGGACCCCCAGGTCCTTCTCTGCCAAGCTGCCTTCCAAACTGGTCAGCCCCCCAGCACATACTGGTGCATGGGGCTGTTCCTCCCCAGGAGCAGCGTCAGGCCCTTGTTGAACTTCACTGAGGTTCCTATTTGGCCTGTTTCTCCAGGCTGTTAGGTCCCTCTGGGCAGCACAACACCCATCCATTGTATCAACCTCCCCATTCTCTGTCAACTGCCAACTTGCTGTGGGTGCATGCTCTCCCAGTGTCTGGGTCATTAAGGAAGACATTGAACAGTTTTGACCCCTGTATTGGTGCCTGATAGGGATCACCAGTGATTTGCCTCCAACAGGGATGCACCACCATTGATGTAATATAGATAGAATGAGGAGACTCTTGGGATTGTTATGGCAAATAGTTCTCTGACATTTGATGTGGGTATTTCAACTTGGTAATTCAAATTCCAAAGTCACTTTGATCTTCTTTTGATCATCTTTTTCAACACAAAATGAAATGTTTATTTGCTAATATAGAATCATAGAATCACTGAATTAATTTGGTTGCCAGGGACCTTTAAAGGCCATCTGGACCAACCCCCTGCAGTGAGAAGGGACATCTTCACTAGATCAGGTTGCTCAGTGCCCCATCAAGCCTGATCTTAAATATCTCCAGGGACGGGGCCTCCACCACCTCTCTGGGCAACATGTGCCACTGTCTCACCACCCTCAGAGTGAAGAACTTCTTCCTCATGTCTAATATACACCCCTCCTGCTCTAGTTTAAAACCATCACCCCTCGTTCTATCACTACATTCCCCTACAAATGGTCCAGTTATGTTCATCCTTTCCTTGGAATCTGTTTTTGAAATACTTCTTTTCATAAAGCCCAAGTATCTTAGCTGCCTAGTAAATCCAGCTTTGTAAAAATGCATGGATATAAAATCTTATATTTTGAAGTAATGTCTTTTCAGTGTTTCTAAATCTCATCTGATTAATTTCATTTCATTTTAGCCTCCTAAATGTAGGTACTAAGTTGAAGATAGTGCTCTACGCTTGTTCCTGAAACAATGAATAAATCTTTCTTGAACACTTTTTTATAGATAATGGAAACTGTGTTTTAGAGTTGCTTGGTCCTTGCCAGAGATGACAGAAAGAGCCTAAGAAGCTAGTTCAGTGTAGATGTGTAACTTTTAGATGGCTGAAGCTGGGTCACATAAATTTTATCCCTTATATTTGCTTTATTTTGTAGCTATTTTCAAGCACTAATGGGTTGGAAAAATGAGCTCTTTATGGTGAAAAGAGGTGTTGATAAGGAGAAAAAAATAAAGAGGGTATGAAAAAAGAAGTGATATGTGTGGATTTGATTGATGTTTGAAATACACCAAGGAGTCCCAAATATTACATTTAATTTTCCTAGACAACTGTAGTAATGAAAGACTTCTTTTACTGCACATATACAAAGACAAGTTTTTGAATCTTCATTCTGAATTTTTTTCCACCCTAATGAAAGTCCATGACCTTTAAATTAATTCTGGGTTTTTTTAATAGTGCTTCAAGCCCTGATCCTTAAAGCTGCTTTACATGAATGTAAGGTTATACCTACATCAGATGGCTTCCAGGAACAAGATCTAAATGCCAATATCTGAATTTCCAGTTATTAAAAAGTTAGATGTGCTATAGAAGAAGATTAAACAGCTTAAAGGCCATAAGAACTGTTGTTCCTGGGTAGTCAAATTTAAATAACAGTCGATTGCATGCAGCTTGTGTTCGGTACTGTGGATATAGCTCATATTTAGTGTATCACTTCAGTGCTATATTGTACGATATTGCCATCTTTTTACTTCTTTCTGAAGAACATGTATTCCATTGTAATGTAGAACTCATATTAGTGCCGCTAGTAGTTTTTTAGCAATTTCAATGAATACATCTTGTAACAAGTAATACTGTCATTTCTAGGAACAGGTGCTCTTCTGATGGGTGAAAAAAATCCCCAAAACACCACCAACCACAAAGACAGAAGGAATGTCTCTAGGTAGCAAAATGAGATTTGCCACTTGAAAAGCAGATACTCTTCTCCTGGCAAATGAACACTCTCATTGTCAGGCTGGCTTGCAGGAATGCTAATTACATTGATGTGGTAATCCCACTGATTTCCACTGTAGACCTGCTAGAAAAATGCAGATCATTTTTCAAGTGCAACTACACCTTGTCTTCCCAGTTTTAATTCCAAAAGCAAAGTTTGGGTTTGGTTTTAGTGGGTTTTTTTTTTTTCAAAGTTGCTTTTTAGAAGAGGCAGATTTTTGAGAAGAAGTGATCGTTAAGCACGTAGATACATGTGTCATGAGATGCCTTCAAATTAGCAGTAGTTGGTTAACACTTTAAAAAAAAACAACAAAAGTAGTATGACCATCTGGTTCCTGTAACTAATTCAGAGAATCAGGCAGAGCTTCAAAATAGTCAGCTGGTCGGAATTCAGGTATTTCACATCTTCTGATAGGATTTAACAAAAGTTAGGAAGGAAATCAGTGAGATTTCATGTTCAATTACCACCTCTGAAATTAGCATTCCCACCAGCCAGTACAACTGTGACTGTACATTTGCATCAGCGCATCATTCCAGATGAGAGGCTCAATATGATCTTTCCAAGTGCTGAACCCAATTGGTAGCACTGGTATGGAAATTCTCTAGTTTACGCTCTTTTTTTCTTTTCCTGGGAATTCTGACAGTTCCTGGAAATTGTAACATTACCAGTTTAAAATATATTCATCCACTAAGGTTCACTATTTTTTCTAGAACAAATGCTGCCCTGAGACAGAAATAGAACAAGTCCTTTGGAATTAACTTAGGGAGCAGAGAGGACACATTTCAATTAATGTATTTCCCAATAGCTAAGGTTTTCGTCTGTGTTGCATGCTCCATAGACCAAAAAAAACCCCAAACCCAAACCACAAAAACAAAGAAACAAACAAACAAAAAACCCACGACCCACAAATGAATGTAAATATACTATCGAGAAATTGTGAACTAAGCTGTCTGTAGCTATCCTGAGAACAGGTGGAACACTGAACTTCTGCAGAACACTGTTTCTCATTGCCAGGTGCCCTGAAAGCTGGAAAGCTGCTGAGTTTTCTTGTATTCTTCAAAGGAATATTTCTCCCAGGGAGGGGGTTGAGTCACCATCCCTGAATGCGTTTAACAGATGAGTAGATGAGGTACCTAGGGATATGGTTTAGCATAGGACAGGATGGTTGGACTTGATGATCCTAATGCTCTTTTCCAGTCTTGTGATTCTGTGATTCTCTCTACGCCCAAAGAGATGCATGAATTGGACAGAATCCAGCAGCAGTAGCAAAGAAAAAAGATAATTTTTAAATCCAGTTGGGTTTCATTTTTACATGCCTAAATTGTGCAACCATTTACAATGGCTAGAAGTGAAGGAGTTAAATAATAGATACATAACTGCACAAATCTCTTCCATGCACAGCTGCCCAAGTCCATACCTCCCAAAAAAATCTTGGGATTGGTAAATAGAACTTGGAATGACATTATCAAAATAATAACAACAGGAACTGTTGTGCAGCAGTGAGGACCTATGGCTTCTTTGCCTGCCATTCCATTCAGTGTGTGCCAATTATTTTGTAGTACAACTTGAGAGCTCCAATGAATTTAACTTCTATAATAAAAATGCAGTTTAAGCTTTATGAAAAGTTTTTTGTGTATGTATTTCTCCATGATTTTTGTTTTATTCAGATTAATGTTAGTATCACTTACAGGGCTTTGAGTTATGTAAAACGGGTTAGTGTCACTACTCAAACATATTAGAAATATTTTTCACTGTGCCGACTTGAGATGTAAAAAACAATTTTTAACATAGAGATTAATATTTTTCTATATGAGAACTCAGGAGAGGCGTTGGAGAAATTAAACTCCTATAGCTCCTTACTGCAACATAATTTAATTTACTTTTTTTTTTTTAAAGTCATAATTACTGTTTGAAAACAGAATAAAATGAAGGTCATAATGCTATAAACTCATTTATAACAGCATATCATATAAGGCAGCATTTTATTTTTGATGGTTAGATGATGGTGTGTGTCCTTTCTGAAATCATGATGGAGTGATAGCACTTCTCTGCTCCGGCTGTAGATTGACCAGATGGTGCATCATGGTATAAACTCCCACCTGGATTTTGGTTAATCCAGTAAACCATACAGAAAGCACAGCCCTGCTCCATTACACTTCATGCTATGCTGTGTGTTTAGTATAAACTGTGATGATTTGGCATCCCTAGATAGAAAAAAGTATGGGAGAGGAGGCAGGCAGACTAAAGGCTATTTTCAGAAGAGGACATGGTTGAAAATGATCTTAGAATCAGGACAAGAAATAATAAATGGAGTAAGAAAGATTCAGGTTGGACTTCAAACACCAATGGGACTGTTGAACATTCACTACTTGGGCTTTTGAAAAAACAGACACTTGTTAGGAATGGCATGGCTGCAAAGTACTTGACATGTCTTGAGATAATAGACTTTTCCAGATTATTTGAAGCCCTGTTTTTCTATGCAGGGGATCCAGAAACAGCATGTCTTCATTGTGGAAGGTAGTTTCCCAGGTCAGTTCCATTAAAAGCAGTAGGAACGTGCCTAAGGGTGCTGTCAGTACCATTAATGCAGTGGAGTTCAGCACAAAACATAGCAGAAATAATCACTTCATGGAGCTATACTAAAAGAGTGATTTTTCTGATTACAGATTTGCAGATGTGAGATTTTTAAATGTAGCATAAGAATAACCATGGTTATCTGATGACAGTTCAATCGTCTTGACTTGGTCAGTGACCTGAACTGAGTGCTTGATGAATGGGTGTAAGGAAATGGACAAGCACTAACTAATGGTTCTTCCATTGCATCTTCCCAGCTTCCAGTTGTCTTCCATTCAGGGTGTGCTTAAATCAGGAGTTGCTCCTTCTTTTAATTGTATTCGTCCTGTATAGGTCCCCTCTTTAACTGTGTTCTATGTTGCAGTTCCTCAGATGTTAATCCATGTGCTTTTTATGGGGAATTTACAATCCTATCCATTGTAGTCAAACAGCAGGATGGAGAAATCACCAAACTATAACTAAGCGAATTAGCCCTGAATAGCAACCCTCCATTTCAGACACAACACTGTAAAAAAACAACCCAAAAAGAAACCCCCACAAATAAAATACCTAATCTGTACAAAAAAGACCTAATCTGCTTTCAGTGTCTGAGCCGTCATCTCCATAAGCTCCTGCACTACACTGGAAGCATAAATCTTTGCAGACTTGCTTGTTACAGAAAATCCTTCTGGGTGACAATCAGAGGGATGTAAATTTCACCCTGGGAACTGCAGGCCAGTGTGTGAAAATGCTTTTATGGTCAGAGAGCTGAAGTTTCTGCGTGAAGGCACGAGGAGAAGAAATAGGAGGCTGAAGCCTTGATTACATGGCAGGGAGTTTATGGGTGTATAGGTCATTTTTAATCCCATTGCACGATGCTGAAGTTGGCAGTTGGGGACCACTGTGTCATGACAAGTGTGAGAGGGTCCCCTGACATATCTAGCAGGAAAGGAAGCTGTGTCTTCCAGCCACCTTTCTGCAAATGCACTTTACCTAGTTTTTATAAAGAAGAAAGGGGTTTATCATTAACCTGGCGGGATGCTGGAAAAACGAGCCCTGCAGGAACAGGACTTCATGCATTGCACACCAATGGGCACTTAATTAGCAGATTGCTAAATGTTCATCCATATCAATCTAACCAATTTATATAAAAACAAATTCATTTTTATCTGAAAGTTGATATCCCTGACAGAACAAACTGGGCAAGGATGCGTGGGTGGCAGGAGGAACAAGAAGAAATAGGAGGCTGAAGGCTAGGTTGTACGGTGAGGAGCTTATGTATGTACCAGCATTAATTACTGCAATATCAGAGGTCATCTGTAATCCCATTGTCAGGGTTTGTGTTCAGCACAATTACCATACTATGCTAAGCACAGCCAGAGTAATCTCATTCCAGAAAATGAGGTGCTTGGAGAAAGACAGGATTGCAGATGTCTAAAGCAGATTTGTTTTCTGCATGCCTTCAATTTTTGCATCTGTTTGTTTTGATGACGTTAGCTAGAGAAAAACCAACAGAGAAAATGAAAGCCATATATTCATGCTGCAAAATCATGCATGTTTCATCGTCCATAACAAGGAATCTTTTTCTTCTGCTTGCAGAGGAATAATCCTCTCTTTTTCAAGCAAATTTTAAACCAATCGGAGGTTTTGCTTAATTTGTGGACAGACATAAATGTGGAAGTCCAAATTAAGTTTACTCTAGTAACATGTTTATACAGTGCTTTCTGTTTATAATCACCTACAGCGGTAACTCTTTATATTCAAACGGTTCATCCTTCCCCTATTAAGAGTAGGATTCCGTGACATGTTTCCCTGTTCTAATTTACCTCTGAAGAGGTACCAGTGTAAAACACCGTAAGCTAACTCTTATGTTCTTCTACTTCCTTTTGCACAAATATTTTTGTTCAGCTGAAGGGATTCTTTGTTGTACAAGATAACGGTGGAAACAGATAAAGGTTTCATCTTTTGTCTGGGGAGTTATCTGATGCCCATACCCTCAGTCTATAAGTGAAATCCAGAATAATTATCTTTTGTGGTGCAAAATGGTACACGATGTTTCAGATCTAGTTAAGTTTCAGATAGTAAAAGGATCCCTTGACGCAGTTTTATGACCATGACACCTTCATGCAAGTTGGTGGAGATTCTTAGGAGAACTGAAAAGGCATAAATGAATCCTTCACTTTTCCTGGGTTGTTGACTTTTGCCACCCTTCACTGGATCCATTCAGTCATGTTGGTTATTGTTACACCCTTGCATTCCGTCATTGTCATGGACAACGGCGCATTGTGGGCATTGGTTTGTGTTTGATGAAAACAAGAGAAGCATCAACAGGGTTTTTATTTAGTGCATGCCAATTCTCACTCTAAGATGAAAAACAATATTGCTTGAGTTAGTGTTTTGCTATTTAATGACACTAAAATAACCGCTCCAGATGACAAAATCTTCCCTGTGAGTCTGTATCACAAACCTGTCAAGCAGCTTTTTAACTTTTTATTTTGTTTTTTTCTTAACTTCTTTGCACCAAGCTGATTGCCATACGCCAGTGTGTTAGCATAAACTAATAAAAATGGTTTTCTGTGTAATGACTGACGTTGACCAGACCAAAATATATAGAATCACTGTAGGGATATTATTGCAGCCTTGGAAACTGCAGCTTCCCAGGCTGTCATGATTTTTGTTAAGTGAACTGTGGATTTAATAGAAGCAGATATATAACAACAAAATATAATGCAGCTTGTACTAGTTCTGCAAAGCATGTATCTCAATTTTATTTAAAAGATTGTTTCTTTCAGTGTTAGAAGTCAGTGGCATATCACATCCCTTTAACACTAAAAGAAATAATCGATATCTCAACTTGAAGGAAAGTTGGGCTTGTTCAGCTTGGAGGAGAGATGATTCCGGGGGAATCTTATAGTGGCCTTCCAGTACGTGAAAGGTGCTTATGAGAAAGCTGAACAAGAACTGTTCATGAGGGAATGGAGCAGCAGGACAAGGGGTAATGGTTTTAAACTAAAAAATGAGAGATTTAGCTTGGGTATTATGGAAAAGGTCTTCAATATGAAGGAGGTAGATCACTGGAACAGGTTGTCCAGAGAGGTAGTGGAGACCCCATCCCTGGAGATATTCAGGGTAAGGCTCAATGGGGCTTTAACCAACCTGATCTCATGAAGATGTCCCTGCTCACTGCAGGCGGGTTGGACTAGATGGCCTATAAAGGTCCCTCCCAACCTAACACACTCTGTGATTCTGTGATTCTATGATTCTGGTTCTTGTGTCTCAAATACCTTGTGCAGAAGCTACTCTGTAACCAGTCTTTTACTGATCTAACATGTTTGATGGAACCAGAGGTAGGTTATTGAGTTGAGATTTTTCAAGCAAAGAAAATTTCTTGGGAATTTAGAGAGTAATAATCCCGTGGGAGCTTTTGTGAAGAGAAAGCATGACTCACAAATCTACTGGAGTATTTGGAAAAAAATAATGAGCAGGTGACTAAGGAAAGTCCATTTGCTGTGTGGTATTAAACTACCTAAAAATGCCTTCAGCTATTTCCTTTCAACTGATTAAAGAAAGTAAATTGAAAAGTGTTCTTGTAGAATAATGTGTTACTAAAGATAAATAGCAAAAAGTTACATAAATGGGCAGTTTTAACAGTGGGAGGAGCTTACTCAGAGATTCCTAGCAAAAAGGCTACCCAAGTCCTGGCTCTTCAATAAATAAGTGAGATAGTAAAATGTTATGGTAAGTTAAGAAATATTCTAGCATTGTTTAAAAGGGCTGAAGAGATTTTAACAAATATCTTGAAATACAGGTTGACATAGCTATGAAACACAAGGTTTGAATTCAATGTAATTAGTTTCAGGGTAATACTACTCAAAAAAAACACCCTCATCACAGAGTCACTAGGTTGGAAAAGACCTTGAAGACCATCAAGTCCAACCATACCTGTCCTCTATTAAACCATATCCTTAAGCACTTAATTTGCCTGTCATTTAAATACATCCAGGGTTGGGGACTCAACCCCCTCCCTGGACAGCCTGTTCCAGTGCTCAATAACCCTTTTGGTAAAGGACTTTTTCCTAATGTCTAATCTGAACCTGTCCTGGTGCAGCTTGAGTCCATTCCCCCTCGTCCTATCACCTGTCGCTTGGGGGAAGGGGCCAAAACCCACCTCTCTACAACCTCCTTTCAGGTAATTGTAGGCAGTCATAAGATCTCCCCCCAGTCTCCTCTTCTCCATGCATGTGGAGTACATTATGTCTCAGGAAGAAAAAGCCCTGAGTGGGCATCCTCAAGGCACATCTGCCAGCCTTTGCTTAAGAAGTTGCTCAGTCTGTCAGCACAGCTATGATCAGAGTGTGATTGCACTACAAGTTCTGTGGTTTGGATGTGCAAGCAGGTCTTGAGCAGGGTCAAGTTTTAGCTTCCTACCTCGTGAGAATGATCTGATGCTCTTCAGGGTAATGAAAAAGACAGATCTTAGTGATGTGTACTCATATACTACATTCATTATAAGGCTGCTATTGTTTAAAAGTTATTGTCTGGTTGCATATATCCTACACATCTCATGTTATGCTTGAACACCAAAATAGGAATTATCTCTAATATGTTAGCTTTAAATTTTGGGACTGGTAAATTTTACATTTAACGCACACTGAAATACTGACAAACATGACAAACCAAGGCTGGAACTACAATTAAAATAAGAAGTTCATATAATGAAGTATCTATTCCCTGATGGTAGAGATTTGCTTTGGAATTCAGCAATAATCCTCCTCCATCTAAGGAAGGTAAACACTTCTGACCATATGTGGTCATAGCTGACAAAGTGCTGTACATGGTAATTCAACTGCCTTCAATATAGAAAGGAAAATTCGACTTTCTCTTGTAAGGAATTAATGTGTGTGCATTCAAATACTGTTTAATACATCTCAACCATGAACTTACATGCCTTCAAGTCAAAACTTTCCACAAAGTCCCTAAGTTCCTTACCTTAAATAGAGGGTGATAAGGAAAAAAAAAAACCCAACCCAAAAAAGACATCCACCTTTCCTGTGAGTGTGCTAAATCTGGTCTGTCTGTAGGAGATGAAGGGTCTTGACATCAGATACGTGTTCGTCTTTTGAAAGTTATCTGCTAAACTCTTATTCTGCTAAACCTCTTATTCTGGACCCCTCTCAAAACTGTCCCTAATACATGCAGGGCCCTGTCCTCGTGCACACATTTTTTCCCAACAGGTCACTGAACACTACAGGGCTGGCAGGTGTCCTCGTCCCTGTGCTCCTCATCATGACAGGAGGATATTTTTAAAGAATATAGCTGTGTGGCTGTATATATGACCAGCAATAGGACAAGGTACCTCGCTGCAGCGATGACGACAATGGCTTGCTTCCTCACCACATCACCCGTGCTGAGAAGGGGCTCCTTCTGCCACAGTACCTGGTGAGGGAGAGCAGAGGTGGGATGGGGCACGGGAGCTGCCAGTGCCCAGCACCCATCTGCAGGGTGGGCAGATCCCCAGTGCCCCAGGCCAGCGCTGGCACCCAGCCTGCCATGGGGACCCTGCAGAGTGAGTGGCCTAACATTCTGTGATTCTCTGTGCTCCATATCTTTCCATCAACTATCAGCAATCCTGGCAGACTGGGGAGGTTCTACTCAACTGGAATCTGGCAGATGTTACACCCATACATAAGAAGGGCTGGAAGGAGGATTCGGGGAACTACAGGCCTGTCAGTCTGACCTCAGTCCCAGGGAAGATCATGGAGAGGGTCACCTTGGGAGCTATCATGCAGCACATGCATGATGGCCAGTGGATCAGACCTAGTCAGCATGGGTTTACAAAAGGTAGATCCTGTCAAACTAACCTGATCACCTTCTATGATAAGGTGACCCACTTAATGGATGAGGGGAAGGCTGTGGATGTGGTCTACTTGGACTTCAGTAAAGCCTTTGACACAGTTTCTCACAGCATTATCATTGAGAAACTGGCTGCCACTGGCCTTGACAGGTGGACCCTCTGCTGGGTTAAAAACTGACTGGATGGCCGGGCCCAAAAGGTGGTGGTGAATGGAACAAAATACAGCTGGAGGCAGTTCATGAGTGGCGTTCCCCAGGGCTCAGTCTTGGGTCCAGTTTTGTTAAACATCTTTATCAATCACCTCAATGAAGGGATTGAATGCTCCCTCAGTAAGTTTGCAGATTACGCTAAACTAAGAGGAAGTGTTGATCTGCCTTAGGGTAGGGAGGCTCTTCAGAGGGATCTGAACAGACTGGACTGATGGGCTGAGACCAATGGGATGAGGGTTAACAAGGCCAAGTGTAGAGTGCTGCACATGGGACATAAAAACCCCATGCAGCGCTACAGGCTTGGGGGAGACTGACTGGAGAGCTGTCAGGAAGAGAAGGACCTGGGGATGTTGGTTGACTGCAGGCCGAATATGAGCCAGCAGTGTGCCCAGGCCAATGGCATCCTGGCTTGTATCAGAAACAGTGTGGCCAGTAGGTCCAGGGAAGTGATTGTGCCCCTGTACTTGGCATTGGTGAGACCACACCTTGAGTGCTGTGTCCAGTTCTGGGCTCCTCACCATAAGAAGGAAATTGAGATGCTTGAGCGAGTCCAGAGAAGGGCCACCAGGCTGGTGAAGGGGCTGGAGGGCAAATCCTATGAGGAATGGCTCAGGGGACTGGGGCTGTTTAGCTTGGAGAAGAGGAGGCTGAGGGGAGATGTTATCAACACCTACAACTACCTGAAGGGAGGTTGTGGAGTGGTGGGTGATGGTCTCTTCAGCCAGGTGACAGGAGATGGGACAAGGGGAAATGGCACAAAGCTGCACCAGGGCAGGTTTAGATTAGATATTAGAAAAAAATGTTTTACTGAAAGAGTTGTCAGAGCCTGGAACAGGCTGCCCAGGGAGGTGGTTGAGTCACCTTCCCTGGATGTGTTCAAAAAAGGGTAGATGAGGTACTTAGGGATATGGTTTAGCTTAGGATGGGATTGGTTGGACTTGAGGATCTTCAAAGGTCTTTTCCAACCTTGTGATTCTGTGATTCGGTGATATCCATTTTAAAACACCTGTCATACCTCTGTGCCTCCTCTTTAAGTTTCTCTTGGAAATGTCTCTTCTGTTTTCTCTCATGTCTGTTTTCAAATATTTATTAACCCACCATACCAGCTCTTAGGGGTGGTTAATTTCAAGGTAAGCTTGAAATTATGTATGTGAATGTTTTGGGAGTTACATGTAGATGCACCCGTGTGCTCTTTCTTTTCCATCGTGAAATGACAAAGATATTTTAATAAGTAACTACAACAAAGTTTTGAAAATACACTGTTTTCTTAAAGGAGTAGTTTACCTCTGGCTTGGAAGCAGATGTGGCAGTTTATACACCAAAGGAATTTATTCTAATCAGATGAAAAGATTTCAGAAACAGACCCAAGATTTGAACAGGTGTTTCAGCTTTTAAGTAACCCTCGATAACACCTTAAAGAATGACACTTCTCCAACATATGTGGGGGGGGGGCAGTTTTTAATACATTCTATATAATGCCTGCCTGTGCCGGTGACAAAGAACTTGTTTTCTTCTGGCACTGCTACGCACCTGGCACAGCAGCAGGAGAGAGCTGCATTTTGTTATGTTTTGTGCAGCGTGAACAGAGGTATTAGTCAAGAGCTCAATGCACTGCCTTTACTGTTGGGTGATAAGTGACACAGACAAGCAGAGCTAGGATTTTAGATTCTAGCTGAGCTTCGTGGACTGTTAAAAATGTGATAAAATAATCGCATGGCACAAATCAGTTGTTAGCTTCAGTGGAGCCAGGATTTCATTTAAGTGTGTCCTGGAATTAAGCCAATTTTTGCATTTAAGAAGGGGCACATTTGGAACACCACTGGTGTGGAGGTTTTGGGTTATCTTTTCAGGGCCCAGTGACATGTTTGTCCGTGGCCCTTGCTCTACAATCATCCTAAAACTGCAATTTAGTTGGTATTTATCTCCATTAACAGTGATACACAATACCCAGGGATCGTATTGCGGGTGACTCCCAGCACTACCTTCCTGCCTCAGCTTCTGACGAGCAAAGTGCACTGCTTGGTTTTTCCTCTCTGTGCCTTTAAATTAATGAAGAATTAAATTATTTGTGACTCCCTGACCATGTGATTTACAGATTTCATAGCAGTACTATTTCAGAGGTCAGTCTTGGGTACTGCTTGTGGAGAAACACTGCCAGGCTTCTGAGAAAATCTGGAGTGTCAAGTAAACATCTGTCCTGTTGCTCAGAATTGCTATGGTGCAGTCGACCCACAAAGCAGAAGATCTTTTGGGTAACTGAGCAAGGTTGGCTGCTACTGTAGTTCCTACAGTTAGCTGCCTTTTACAGTCTGCATCAGAATTGAGTTGAGAAGATAAAACTCCTTTATGTGCAAGTGGTTGGGGTTATTTAATAGTAGGTAAACTGCCATTCATTTACATATAATGAATTTTCAAAATTTTCCCTGTTTGGATTGCTCAGAATAACTGAATGCTCTTATTCCTGTATCAAATGGAGTGTCTCTAGAATGTATGCAGAAATATCTTGACTTTAAAAAAGATCATGCCTACAAGTATTGCAGGTGAATAAGTTGATGATGAATGCCTCACATAAAATTATGACCACTTGAACATTACATTTAAATACATACTTTGTGGCTTGGCAGTTAGATGTATAAGACCATTTGCTATTTTTAATGTAACTGAACAATATCTTGTGTCTAGTTTCATATTTCTAAAAAGTAATGCAATAAAAATTTGTAGTATGCTGGCTAAATGCTAACCTATATGCCAAGAGCAGCAACATGGAACTTTGCAGTAATTACAGAATTTTAAATTTGCTTTAAGCAATTATTTCAGTATTTGAATTTAAGGGTCATTTTCTTTCATTGTAGCTGTAAAACCGAAACTCACAACTCTTCAGATAGAACAAACTGATAGAAATTGAAATCTTAATCTATTTCACTTATTTTGCAGTGGGAATAGTTATTTACAAGCAATATTTTTGCACTTTTTAAAAATTTATTTCTACAAAAAGAAGATTCTACTTGAGTGCTTTCAAGCTTTTCCATTAATGTATTTGACGTGATGTTTTGGATCTATCTGCATGCTTTTTGTAATTACAGCCACTTGGGACTCAGAAGAGTTGATCACTTTAGTTGCATTCATATCTTTTCTTGTTCCTATTTGCAGGATGCTCTGGTCCACTAGGGATAGAAGGAGGAATTGTGTCAAACCAACAAATTACTGCGTCATCCACTCATCGAGCTCTCTTTGGACTGCAGAAATGGTATCCATACTATGCACGACTTAATAAGAAGGGTCTTGTGAATGCTTGGACTGCTGCAGAAAATGACAGATGGCCATGGATTCAGGTAACAGATGGAGCCAGGAAGGAAAAAAATCTCCTTGATTCAATTGCCAGAGTCACTTAAGAAACTGATGAAGACAAGTGGTAAACTAACAGCTAGATTCTTATTCACTGTCAGAAATGTAGCCTAGACTAAAAGGGACTATTTAGTTGCAAAACAATAATAATCTTGATTTTAGAAATGTGCAAATTTTTTTTAATTTTATTTAAAACCCATGTGCATATGTTCCATTGTGGCTCTAAACCACAGAATCAAATTTGTAAAGACTCCCTTCAAGGAAGCTACTTTCCACATATGTTACATTTGCTCATTAGGTCCTTAGCAGCATTTTGCAGCAATATCTCTTGATGGAGATACTTTGACACATGCATCCTTCCTTGGGCTTCATTCTAGAGTGCTTTAATATGGTTTTGGCTGTACCAGGGCCTGCAGGAATAGTTTGTGCTCTCTGCTGAGCTGCTCTGGGCACACAGGTTAAACATTGTGTGGATCATGCTGGAGGTAACAAGAACTGTTTTAATTAAGGTTGAAATAGTTGTTAGTTCAACCACATCCATGGGGCTGAAAAGACACGTTTTTTCATTCCCACTCAAGGATGATACTGCTAGGATGGTTCAGATGGCAGTGCTCTCATAGTGGGCTAGATTTCTCTGAGTCCAGCAAGTGGCTTCACTAAAAGTCACAAAGCAGTGAATATGAAGTCCCGTGGCTGTATTTTAATGAAGATAATGACTATCTAGTGATTGCTGTAGCTTTTTGGTGTTTTCATGATATGAGAATTGGGCTAAGCTTTCGTATTTTCAGCTGTTACTTAATAGTGGTGATAATTACAGGAAAAACCTTTTACACTAATGAGTATAATCAATATTTGAAGAGAGTACTCCCCTCCTAGTGAACCCAGTGCAAGAGTAGCAAAAAATGGTATCACAGAATCACAGAACATTAGGAGTTAGAAGGGATCTTGAAAGATCATCTAATCCAACCGCCCTGCCACAGCAGGATCACCCAGACAAAATCACACAGGAACACATCCAGGCAGGCTTTGAATGCCTCCAGAGAAGGAGACTCCACAACCTTTCTGGTCAGCCTGTCTCAGGGCTCCATCACCCTCATAGTGGAAAAGTTTCTCCTTATATTCACATGGAACTTCCTAGGCTCCTCCTTGCACCCATTGCCCCTTGTCCTATCACTGAGAAGAGCCTGGTTGCATCCTCCTGACAATGACCCTTCACATATTTATAAACATTAATAAGGTCACTCCTCAGTCTCCTCCAAGCTAAAGAGACCCAGCTCCCTCAGGCTCTCCTAATAAGGAAGGTGTTCCACTGCCTTCATCATCTTGGTGGCCCTGTGATGGACTCTTTCAAAGAATTCAATGTCCTTCTTGAACTGAGGGGCCCAGAATTGGACACAGTATTCCAGGTGAGGTCTCACCAGGGTGGAGCTGAGGGGGAGAAGGAGCTCTCTTGACCTACTAACCACACCCCTTCTCATACTCCCCAGGATGCCATTGGCCTTCTTGGCCACAAGGGCCCATTGCTGGCTCATGGTCGTCCTGCTGTCCCCCAGGACCCCTAGGTCCCTCTCACCTACACTGCTCTCCAATAGGCCAGTCCCCAACAATGATTCTTGAGCATCTTGTCTACCGGCGCTGAGTAAGTTGAAGTGTCCCTATGTCCCTTGTGTGCGACAGATGCACTCTGCTTAAAATTCACCTTGGTGTTCATGGCCTAGTTTTTCCTTGCATCCAAGCCTTTTGTGCTGGCCACCATTCTTGATTTTTCTGAGTGGTTCCCAAATATGTAGGGGAAAACATACAAGACCACCTACTATTCATTTCTCTTGTTTGGAAAGCAGACACAAAGCACTGTTTGATGGAGTTTTCTGAAACCATTGTGGTGAGAGCACTGTATTTTTGTCAGTTTTGACTAATGAACCTGGTATTACTGTTTGCTATTCACTGCAGAGTGAAAACACAAGTCTCCTTCAATGTATCTTACATCCGTTTTCTTCCATAAGGTCTAGAGAGTTTAGGAAGTCCTTAAAATTTATATATTGAAACAGAACTCGAAGGAACAGAATTATTTTCCCAGGAGTATAAAGATAATGTAACTTTAATGGCTAATGAAAAAGTCAGGTTTTGGGCTGCTTTAGAGTATGGGCTTTATTAAATGAGCTGGAGAAAAAAAAATTCTGAAATCATTTAGTACTGGCCCCCTAGTCATGTCTTTTACTAGGAGATGAACTAGATGGGGATGGCTAATGGTGTGTGGCTTCCACATTTGTACTTGGCAAAGCCAGCACCCACTGCGGAGGCAGCTGTCAGGCAGCTGTGCAGGTTTCTACCCAGACCAGTGTTATGTCTGCCTTGGACTTTGCTCCCAGGGAAGTCCTCCCTTTGCTCTGACCTGGAAGGACAATGTAGGAAGCGTGTCTACAAATGTCAGGTTTCAAACAAAATCAGGTTTAAACGATTTGGGGCTTTTCTGGGGTTTATGAGCTAATCTGAGTCATGCCAATACCATGCAGGTTTTTCTGTAATTTTCACAGCCATAGTATGGAAGGACTTTCGAGAAGCTAATTAAGTGATATGATTAATGTGTTCTAAGCACCTAGCATTCCCTTCTTATTCTCTCATTTTTCTTTTAAGGTAAACTTTGGTCTATAGTTTTTCACAAAAAACTTGCCAAGTATTTTATTTTTTAGTTCAGAGCAAAAATGAAAGCAGTCTTGGTAATTTACGAACAGAAGTTTAAATCTTGAGAGGATTTTTTTTTTTCCTTTTCTGAAGACTTTTCTCTTTAAAACAAGTGGAAAGGGGATTTTTATTTTTTTCGAGGAGATGATACTTGTAGAGAAAAAGTGCTTTTTAGTGATCTGCAAAAACCTGTTTTGATTTGGTAAGGATACAGATGTCCACAAACTCACACTTTATGCACTGCATAGTAGTTCTTTACATCAGAGCACTGTCTTGTTCTTCAAGCATGAAATAGACTCTAAGAAACAGTCTGCCTGACCCTTATGTGGATGAAGTTTCTGTTGAGAGAAGAGGAGAAGCAGAAATCCCATATCTTAGTTTTTGCACTGTTTCTGTCGTGGCCAAGGAGACACTTCGTAAGCGTTTGTGGAAGGTCACAAAAAGTCATCCTGCTCAGATTTGTACTAAGTTTCTGTCTGCCTTCCTTTGGGCCGTGCTGGAGAAATGGTCCCTGTAACATCATTCTGCTCTTTATCATGTCACCAGCTTCTTCTCCTGCTGGAGAGGAGCTCTGTGGAGAAGGACCTTGGGAGTCCTGTTTGACGACAGGTTGGCCATGAGCCAGCAGTGTGCCCTGGTGGCTAAAAGAGCCAATGGGATCCTGGGGTGCATCAGGAGGAGTGTGGCCAGCAGGTCGAAGGAGGTGATCCTCCCCCTCTGCTCTGCCCTGGTCAGACCCCACCTGGAGTGTAGAGTCCGGTTTTGGGCTCCCTGGTATAAAAAAGACAGATCTCCTAGAGAGAGTCCAGAGGAGGGCTACAAAGGTGATTAAGGGCCTGAAGCATCTCCCCTGTGAGGAAAGACTGAGGGAGCTGGGTCTGTTCAGCCTTGAGAAAAGACTAAGGGGGGGGCCTAATTAATGTTTATAAATATTTTAAGTATGGGATACAAGGGAAAATGGCCAGCCCCTTTTCAGTGGTCTGTGGGAACAGGACAAGAGGCAATGGCTGCAAGTTAGAGTATAGGAAGTTCTGCACCAACATGTAGAAGAGTTTTTCCAGTGAGGGTGACAGAGCCCTGGGACAGGCTGCCCAAGGAGGTTGTGGAGTCTCCTTCTCTAGAGATACTGAAGACCCATCTGGACGCCTATCTGTGCAATATGAGCTAAGAAGCCTGCTTTGGCAGGGCAGTTGGACATGATGGTCTCTGAAGGTCCCCTCCAACCCCTACACTTCTGTGATTCTGTGATTCTTCTGAGATCTTAATGCGAGCAGTCTGCATATGGGAACTTCTCCATGTTGGTCTGAGTGATGAAGATTATAATTTCTAATGTTAGATAAATTCTAAAGGAAGCTGTGTATAATGGGCAAAGTCCCCCAGAGTATATTATGGACAGGTCTGTAGCTGGTTTTGCCTTGTTCCAGCAAGTTGCCTTCGCAATGGCGCAGCGGCCTGTTTCAGGAACGGCACATTGACCAGACCCAGGTTGCGCGGACCACCTGCTCACAGACATCAATATGATGGATGGCAAATGGCGTTTATTAACAAGTAACACGACCTTATATAGCTGAGGTTCAGAATGTCACTTCCACCTGCTTGCTATTGGCTATTAGGGGAGGGGCCTTATCTACCCGCATATCACGTGATCTTCTGACCGCCAGGCCCTAGCTAGCAACATCAGCATTATCGATATTCTTTGTCATTTAATTTCTTTATTTATATGCAGCTTAACAAACAAAAGGTTTGAGTGCTTTGCTTATAACTCACTTGTAATGAGCGCAGAGATTTTTTGTCTAATCTTTCAGGTATCTGACACACATGAACTAATTAGTATGCAATATCATTTTCCTGCATTCTCCCAATGAACTGAAAATTGAAATTGCCATTTTAAATTTACACTCTCAGCATGTAATTAGTAATGGCACTACAATGCTTGTAATTGGCATGTGATTTAAAGGGTCAGTGACCATGTTTTTGAAAGCAAATTAAAGTCAGAGTAAGTCATATCTGCCTATTAAAGTTCTACTGACCTCTGTCTCTCCTCATAGGTTGGCTGTGATAAAATAGCACGTGCATATACTGCTTACCAGTTTATTAGTGATGCTAACATTTAATGTTTCCAAATACAATGAGAAAAAAAACCCACTCCTATTTTTCATTAATTGTTTCTAAGATATAACCAAAATGGTGAAATTGCTGTTCCAGTAACAACTCTTCTTTTGTCAAAACTCTTTTCTGTAAGAGCACACTGTTTTCTCTTTGTCCTTTTGTCCCTTTGCATTTATGTCCTTAAAATACAGTTTCTTTTTATTCTGATTTCACTTCAACCCTGCTCCTTCTTTCCATGTATCTATATTTTTCTATTCATATGTTTATCTTGTCAAGACATTATGGATCTGAATAGAGATGGCCATGGGTAACACTGTTGCTTGCCATCTCTCTCTATCACATCCAAAGTCATATTAACTCGTAATCTCTAACAGAAACATGCTAGTAGGACCTTCTTCTCAACTTCTCTTTTGTTGTTTTATTTGCTTTGTTTTATTTTGTTAGAATGGTAGTGGTTCAAAGGGAGCTCAAGAGGTTACCTAGTCCAAGCCCCCTGCCAGAGAAGGGTCACCTTGAGCAGGCTGCACAGGATTGTGTCCATGTTGGTTTTGAGTATCTCCAGAGAAGGACATTCCACAACCTCCCCAGGCAACCTGTCCCAAGGCTTTTGTCACCCTCACCGTAAGGAAGCTTTTCCTAGCGTTCAGATGGAACTTCCCCTGTTCCAGCTTGTGCCCATTGCACCTTCTTCTGTCAGTGGACACCACCAAAAGGAGTCTGGCCCATTGACACCCCCCTTTAGATACCTGTAAGCACTGATGAGATCCCCTCTCAGTCTTCTCCATGCTAAACAGACCTAGCTCTCTCCTCTCTCAGACTTTCGTAAGAGAGATGTTCCAGTCCTCTCACCATCATTGCAGCCCACTGCTAGACTCTCTCCAGTAGTTTCCTGTCTGGCTTGAACTGGGAAGCCCAGAACTAGACACAGAAATCTAGATGTGGCCTCACCGGGGTGAAGTAGAAGAGAAAGGATAGCCTCCATTGACCTGCTGGCCATGCTCTTCTGAATGCCCCCCAGGTACCATTGGCATTCTTGGCTACAAAGGCACACTGCAGGCTCATGGATAACTTGTTGTCCACCAGGACTCCCACGTCCTTCTCTACAGAGCTGCTTCCCAGCAGGTCAACCCCTAACCTGTCCTGGCATCTGCGTTTATTCCTTTCTAGGTACAGGATCCTTCACTTGCCCTTACTGAATTTCATTTGGTTCATCTCCACCCAACTCTCCAGCCAGTCAGATCTCACTGAATAGCAGCCCAGACTTCTGGTGTGTCAGCCAGTTTGGTATTGTCAGCAAACTTCCTGAGGGTACACCCTGTCCCCTCATCCAGGTCACTGATGAATATGTTGAACCAGACAAGACGGACCACTGACGCCTGTGGCACACTACTGGCTACAGACCTCCAACTAGAGGGTGTGCCACTGATCACAACCTTCTGGGCTCTGCCATTCACCCAGTTCTTAACCAACCTCACTGTGTACTTGTCCAACCCACACTTCCTGAGCTTGCCTAGTGGTATGTTATGGGAGATGGTGTCAAAAGCCTTGCTGAATTTGAGGTAGATAACACCCACTGCTTGCCCTTCATTAACCCAGGCAGTCATGCCATCACAGAAGGCTATTAGACTTGTCAGGCATGATTTCCCCGTTGTGAAACCATGTCAACCACTCCTGATAACCTTCTTTTCCTCTACATGCCTAAGAGCTGACACCCAGAATTAGCTGTTCCTTCATCTTTCCAGGAATGAAGGTGAGGCCGACTGACCTGTAGTTTCCTGGGTCCTCCTTCCTGCCCTTTTTGAAGACCAGAGTGACAGTGACTTTCCTCCAGTCCTCAGGCATCTCTCCTGTTTTCCATGACCTTTCAAAGATGATTGAAAGCTGCTTAGGAATTTCAACTGCCAGCTCCATGAGCACTCATGGGTACATCCCATCAGTGCCCATGAACCTGTGAACGTAAAGTTTGCCTATAAGTTCACTTGATTAATCTTTCTCTACCAGGGGAAGGTCTTTGTTTCTACAGAATTTCTCTCCTACCTGGAGGGTCTGGGATTCCCAAGAACCAACCTGAGCAAGGAAAGCATTTGGTACCAGGCATTCTAAATGTTACTTTTCTCTAGCAATTTCTAAACTAAGGATCCATGCCTATACCCTTTCATTTCTTCTTCTCTCATAGTTTCATCACCCAAACCTACACATGTTCCTCTCTTCATGGCTGGTTTCCATTTTTTTCCCATAAAATTCAATCCTTTTTTATATATCACTACAGTTATTCTCCCTGTAATACAGAAAGACTTCATGCATGACAGATATGTAAAAAATGCATAAACTTAAATGTCATGAACTCTAAGATAAGATAGAATAATTTACTATAACTGGCAATGTTAAGGACAGATCTATAGTACCAAGATCCTAAGTCACACATTTCAGATGTAGAAGGATGCTTATTGAGGAAACATGCTCAGGGGTGACAAAGCAAAGAGAGTGAGTATTGCCCTGTAAATTAATAGCCTTGCTTCTTTAATCTTTTGGAGGAGGCATAGTATTTTTATTCTGCAAGTAACACTACTGCAGTGAGTACTTGGTCAGTGGATGAACCTTCTTAATTGAATTGAACCTTGTTAATTTGGCCAAGAATATACCACATACATCAGGGACCCTGGAATGAAGAAGGAGGTCACAGCAGAGAGCTTGAGTGGTCCTGCCACTGCACCACAGGGCAGGCTGGGCTGGGTTGGGTGGTCAACATGCCAGAGAATCAAAAGAATATCAGTCTCAGAAATATATTACAGTCTTGGAACAGGAGAAGAAGGTTGGTAAAGGCATAGAAGAGACATAGAGTAAGAGGTACATGCTTAAGGCTAGATAGCAAAAATCTGGGTATACAGTGAAGCCTGGTATGAAGCACTGCACAGCAAAGATTGGCAAAGATGATGTTTCAAGTCAGGAGGGGTCAGGAAAAGTTTTGATTAAGGAAAGGATGGGGTAAATTTGATTTCCTGGTCCTGGCTGTGGCCATTTGATTAAGTGAAAAAGATCAGTGCCTGCTGGCTCCCAGGTCATTACCACTATTGCACCATGACCGAGCTATCACATCTGAGAACATGAGATCTTTTAATTTCTGCTCATCTCCGAGTTTGATTTTGAAGAGAATCCCTGCCTGATGATATAATCATTTTAATAGTATATGAGAGACTACCGCCTCTTTTTTCAGTCCTTTATGGTCCTTTGGATATGGAAATTATTTGTAACAAGTTCAGTAATCTATAGCCACCAAGAGCAGATCTGAGCCTACTTTATATCTGGAGAATATTAAGAAAATGATCTAATCACTTCATCTCATACCATTGTGTGGGAGACATGATTAAATACCTGAACTGTTGCTGAAGACTGTTTGTATAAATGCATGTTATTAAACAGAAAAATAAAAAAACTGTTTTGTTATCCCTCATTAAAATAACAGGAACCATTTCTCCAGAGCAATCAGTATGGTTAGTAATTGTTTTTTAAATAAAATGTTCAAATATTTATTTTATTATTGTGAGATGGAGGATTCATTTACAAAACAGCTGGACTGTTTAGTTTCATTGCAGAAATAAAAAAAAAAGTGGAAATTAAGTTGATTCAAGGTGGGTAGTTAACTTTTTCCCCCTAGTTTCTATTACATAGAAAAATACCCAAAAATACTTAGTTTGAAGTTTTTCCCTCTGCAAATAAGTCATCCATTTCCATCTTTATTTCATATTTTTATTCTTATTTGGGGGTCAGGTTTTGAATGTCAAATGTGATTTCAAAATGGAATAGCTAGAAGTCTTAGAATAAGTAGAATAGATTTTTCTAGTTTCTTCCCTAAATGGATTTCTGAAACTATATGCTAAAGTTCAGGTGAAACTCCACATTTCAAAATACAACAGTTTGATAGAAAAGGTGCTCAACTTCTAATCAGTAATTTGAATATATTAGTTTTCTTATAGTTTCTTTATTAAAAATAATAAGAAGGGAGCTATCCCAGCAGATTCAGGGTAAAATTTTTCCCAAGTCTCCATGTAATTTATAATTTTAAGTACAATTAAGTACAGTTAGAGCCACAAAAATCATAGAATCATAGACTCACAGAATGGTTAGGTCTGAAAGGGGCCTTAAAGATTGTCAAGTTCCAACCCCCCTGCCATGGGTAGGGACATCCTCACTAGACCAGGCTGCTCAAGGCCCCATGTAACGTGACCTTGAACATATCCAGGGAGATGCAGCCACCACCTCCCTGGGCAACCTATTCCAGTGCCTCACCAACTCACAGCGAAGAATTTCTTCCTAATACCCAATCTAATTATACCCTCTTCCAATTTAAAACCATTCCCCCTCATCCTATCACCATTCCCTTCTAAAAAGTCCATCCCCAGCTTTCTTGTAGGCCCCTTCAGGTACTAGAAGGCCTCAGTAAGATCCCCCTCAAGCCTTCTTTTCTCCAGGCTGAACAAGCTCAACTCTCGCAGCCTGTCTTCATAGCAGAGGTGCTCCAGCCCTCCAATCATCTTCGTGGCCTCCTCTGGACCCGTTCCAACAGTTCCATGTCTTTCTCATGTTGGCGACTCCAGAGCTGGACACAGCACTCCAGGTGGGGTCTCACAGGAGCGGAGTAGATTGAGGGGCAGAATCACCTCCCTTGACCTGCTGCCCACTCTCCTTTTGATGCAGCCCAGGATACCACTGACCCTGTGGGTTGGGAGTGTGCATTATCAGCTCATGTTGAGTAGTTCTCCTGAAGCAACAAGGAGAGTGATTAACTAGGGACCAATACATTGGCCATCCCATGAAATGAATGAAAGTATGCCCTAGATGGTTTGTAGAGTCAGCATGTTGCATGAGTAATGGCAATGTTCATCCAGTGAAAAAGGGAGTATGAGGGTCTTAAGTATTGACATACGCAGCATTCACTAAAAATGCATCTGAATACTAAATACTGTACTGGTGTATTCTTGGATACGCTGTTTACATTAAGATAGTTTAAAATCAGTGGGGTAAGACAAGAATTGTGCAGGACTGTGATAAGGATATCTGTTTGAGAGAACCTAATTCTAGTTTTTACACCGGAAGACATGTTGGTAATTTATTTATTGATTACTGAGAATGATTAATGATTACTAATTTTTTTTCTTTTTTTTCCCCCTGTAAATTATAAATATATTGGAATAATGTTTCTGGTAGGTAGAGTGTGTATTTTTATATGTAGCTTAAATTAGTTCTTACTTAAGTGTCTCCTGTGCCACCTGTGGTTTCAGTCCCACCTCTGATGCTCAGCCCTCCATTTTGGGAGGTTTGCAGTCCCCAACACTGGAATATTTAATTGTGCATCTGTGACCCTCACAGACATAGTCATAACTACTGTGATGCACAAAAAAAGTACTTATGATAAGGATTTTGTACATTTCATCCAGGCCTGGAGGTTGGTGGCCCTGTCTGTGGCAGGGGGGTTGGAGCTCTATGATCCTTGGGGTCCCTTCCAACACACACCATTCTATGATTCTATGATTCTCCCCAAGCAGAAATCAATAAAGTGTTGGTGATTTGTCTAAAAAAAAAAAAAAAAAAAAAAAGCTAGCAAGGAAAAAATTAGCAGTTTCCACATAAAGATCTTCCAAAGAGCAAGTATACACCAGGTGATAGCTATTTGCTAATAAAATCATAAAACCCAAAATACACAGAGGTCTTGCAGAACATTCATTCAAACATCTGTTAGTAAGAGCTCTAAGCAAACTACCATCTGTCAAACCATTCATTTTGTCAAAGTTCATTTCCTCACTCATGAGTACTGTTGTATCAGCTTCCAAAAATACCTGTCATCATAGATTAAATATTTAATATTACTTAATATAGCTCTCAGCTTAGTATAATGTGGCCAAGTGAACCTTATGAAATACAATTTCAGAGCCATCATGTAAGGTGACTTGAACCATATAGGAAGATTTAATCTGCTAAGTTAAATGCTGAAAAAAACTATTAAAGCTCTGCTATTTTGTCAATATTCCAAAATCTGACTTAATGTCATGAGAGGATTTCCTTGGGGGATATTGACAAGTGACACTAAGTGCCTGAAAACCCTTGGCAGGGGTGAATAGAAACTAATATCGAAAAGTACAGTTGAATTATTTAAAAAATATGCCACATAGGACCTTTGAGCTGCAGAAATTAGATCGTCTGCTGGTCAAAGTCTGCCCTAATTTTACTGACTTCAGTGAATGCAATACCAATGCCTGCTGACTGCAGATCTCCCTCAACATCTATACATTTAGCTTCCAGGATAAAAATGTAATTAATATACTCAAAACAGACAAGAAAACAAAAGTACTGGGAGTTTACTTCTTAGTGTAATCATCCAAACTCTCATTTGTGTCCCATATCTTGATATCTATTTGATATCATCTTACATCTCCAAGTTTCATTCTTTGTACACACAAACACCCACGCACTGACATATTCAAACAACTTTTGATTGAGGTTTCAGACACACAAAAGCAGGCAGTTCAGAGTTAGCATCCCCATAGCAACTGAAACTTGATGCGTTTATGAACACTATCCATAACATGCTCTGTCAGCCTGTGTGCCAGCTTTCCTTAATTACTCCATGTAATACGGCTGAATGACTGAAGTAACAACACTTTTAAATGCAATGTTTCATGCGTCTGTAATAACATCAATTTTGACTTAATGTTTTTTTCACATTTAGCATCCTGATATTAAAAATAATTAAACCAGCGAGTGGTGACACACTGAAATGAGCAAATGTGTGTCCATCTGGTTTCTCACACCAATGACAAGTTGCAGGTGGAGATGCCCCAGCATCTGTGTGGTGGCTCACGATGGCAGTGGAGTTACGTGTGGCCACCATAGTCCTTTTTTGGGGAGGAGAGCATCTGAATCTGTAAGATGATAATACAATGATACCTGATTGTCAAAGAAGTCATATTTTATGTTGGAAATACTCACTTTCCAAACCAGCAAAGCAGACAATGCTTTAGTTGTAATGAGTCTTCTGCTATGCTGAACTTCTAGAAAAAAAGGTGTTTCGAGTCAATTCATTACAGCTAAGTTGCAGTTTATTCCCATAAAAAGCAAAATTTCATGACAATATATTAGTATTTTGTGTGTGTATATGCATTTGCCTTTGTGTGGATGGTCCAAGAACAGTACATATGTACTGAGTTCATTGGTGTATAGGTTGATCACAGAAGTGCAGAGCAGCCTGCAGTTGAAAATAGAGACAAAGCCTTGGTATAGCTCTAGCTGTGGAGAAGCAAGCATGTGGTCCCTGGCTGCACTTTTGTGTTTCTTTCTAATTTTACAGCTGGTGGAAAAAAAGTTAGTGTTTTATATAAGCTGTTGTTAAATGTGGGGAAGTCACCAGAACCATGATACTGCAGTAGAAACAAAATGACTAAAGTAAACTCCTATTGCTTGACCTTCCCTGGAAATTGTGATGTGTGTTTGTCATCTCAAAGACCTTCTAATTTCAGTGGACCATTAATTCTGGGGACTGAAAAATAGTGGGGTTTTCTCTTGTACAAGTCTTACGCCCTTCTTACTCCATGGGTGTTTATGATAGATGCATCGTTCAAGTCGTGAGTCTTTCGATGAGACTTTTCAGACTTTGAGGTCTTTTTTCCTTGTCTATCGCAAAACCAAGCAACGTATAACATTTTTAATCTAAACTATTGCCTGCCAACCCTGGTAGAAGGAAAAAGTATTTTGAAGAAAAATGCAGACATAATTCGAATGATTCGAAAGTCCCACTGAAGGTTAACTTTTTGAGTTTATGTATCAACTTTCTTGTCTATTGATTCTTTATGCAAGAGATAATGAAAAATACATTATGAGTGTGTGTGTTGTGACTCAACCAATATTCAGCGAATTACTTAAATTTCAGGAAGGATTAATCATTGGAGTTAACTTTTTGTTTTCTGTAATAACATCTGTGGGTGGAGAAACCATTTGAGTGGCATAGACTTTTCATCAGTCACAAAGCCATCTGTCCCCAGTGTGTTTACTAATCTACCTCTTTACTCCATTTCTGTCCATCTCAAACCTTGGCCTCTCTCCCTACACAGCCAGTCTCATAGCAACTAACAGATTATTCTCAAAGATGACAAAATGTGGGAGGGATTGCTTTCATCTACTCCTATTTTCCCATTTGTCTTTCTCCCACCATTTTTTTTGTCACAACACGAACGCGGACTAACAGTTGCCCTCATTATGAACAGCACTGCTAGATCAGTCAGAAGTACTAGTTAGAGCTGAAACTTCCATGTGCTTTGGGTCTAAAAAGATTCTGCACGAAATAGGAAAAGCATCTTCTGATACAGGGGAGAGCAAAAAGATGGTGTGGCAGCGTAAAGTCAGCAGTGACTGTCAGGCTCGTTGGGAAAGAAAATTTTAACTAGGTATACAATGGCCAAGGAAGAAAGAGGGTAAAGATGTTTATTTTATTATCAGAAACATATATCCTTACATACATTTTTAACATCTGAAAACAGGACTTAATTACTGGCGGAGGAAGGGTAACTAGAGTGTGATAGCACAAGAAGTGATTAGTCCTGAGGAATCTGAAAGCACAGATGTGCCATGTCAGTCGTTCCTCCTGGACTCCTTGCTAAAAATCCAGACCTTGTTTGAATGGTGGGATTTGAAGCATCTCCCAAAGCTGACATAGCCAGGATTACATAGGAAAGGAAGCCTGCTTGTTGCACAGCCCATGGCAATCATGTCCTGAGGAACCATTCTTCAGGTAGACTCTTCCCCTCCCTTTGCTGTAGTATTATCATTTCAGTACATAGGCTGCATAAAATGGAAGACAAGGTAGTGAACTATGATTAAGAAGTACTCTCTGCACAGCTTGTTTGCACACCTTTTGATAGCAGTGTTATCACCTACCGGGTTTATTCTGGTGGAGGAACTAAGCAGCTTTAGTTTCCCAGTGTGTTAAAACAAGCTGGGAATATGTAATGATCACAAAACCCCAGTAGGCATCTCACAGTGAAAGGGATTTTTTTGCTTTAGCTCCTATCTTTCAATGGATGGGTTTAATTCTGGGTTCAGCTTTAATAATCAAAGCTAGTGAAGATGCTTTCTTCAGCTGGCAACAGACTTGTCATTTTCAAGCACATTTCCTTTCCACTTAACATTTCTGTGTGTGAGAAGTTACGTACGCTCTGAAAGACAACTGAAGTCAGAATGGGAATTCTTACCAATTGTCCTTGTTGGCCTTCAGGGCAGGTCACATTTGCTGTCAGTTTTTACTAGAGTGTAGCTAGTGTGCCTTTAATATAAATGGAAAGGATTCAGTAGAAACTACCTCTGATATTTGAAATGGGCACATTGATAATTTCCCTAAGTATGTTATCATGCTGATTTTAATGTTGTAACTTTTGAATTTAGTCCTTTTCCCTAAAGAAGGGGGTTTTCATGTAGGTTTAAAAGAAAAATGCATGTTTGTTTCTATGACCTGAGTGTATCATCCTATCTTCTAACCTCAACAATCTGTTGACCAAAGCTTTTTTAAAAATGGAAATGTATATTTTCTCTGACTTTTTTATTTGCACATTCTTTAACTGGAACTTTAAGACGTATTCTAGACATGTTAGGAACTTCTGGGATGCTTTGGAATGCCAAACACAGGAAGAGCATTCACAAGTTTGGTGTATATGAAGGAATTAATAGTAACAACGAACAACCTTAGTGTTTCTTAGCTAACCTCAAACTGCAGGTATTTTACACCCATTTAATCAATACTTTGTAAATGAGATTAAATTTTACAGGGCTACAAACCTTTGAACAATGTGAGATTGATTATGGGTCTCTTCTTGAGATGACAGTCTCATAACGTGCCAGTATTTGAATAATTCATATCATCCCGTTAATGGCATTCACAACAACTATCTTTGGGACTCAAATAATGGCTTAATAATTAGAAGAAACAGACCAAGCAAGTTTTTAGTCTGTCTAATTATGTAAACTCTCTGAGGCATAAAGTGAAAGTCCCCAACAAAAGCTGAATGAAGTGAGTAGGTTTTGGCAATATTAATAATATGCTCTGCTGTATTAGCATTGCATGGGCCAAACAATGCATTTACGTTTTCCATACAAGGAGGGTATAACCTGTATTCTGCTCTTTTCACAGGAAGGCAAATTAAATTAGTGGGCCAATTTGCATCTCTGATTCACCATCCCTACCTTGAAGCATATAAGTAGCCTAATTGAAGGTAGAAAAGGTGATGGGTTGCTTTTAGAGGCTTTGACTACAGGGAAGACCTGAGAGATGTTGGTTGTTACCACAGATATGATAGCCTGGCTGGACAGTGTGGAAACAGCAGCACCACAGAATTGTGAAACGGCTGGGGTTGGAAGGGACTTTGAAAGATCACCTAGTCCAACTCCCCTGCCAAAGCAGATTCCCTACGACAGGGGGGTTGGACTAGGTGATCTTTCAAGGTCTGTTCCAACCCCTACGATTCTGTGATTCTTCCAGAGCAAGATTGCCTAGAGTAGGTCACACAGGAGCAGTATTGTGAGGAAGAGTTTGCAAAGGATTTAATAGAAAGTCATGAGAAGACTTTTCTGGATCTTCATCCATGTCAATGAAACAAAAAGGGTTTGAGCTCTGAAATAACCGAGTATTTAATTGGCTTGTCTGCGAGGTACAATCCAACAACCACATTAGGAATTACTATTTGTAAAGTGACCTGTAGCAAATGACTGTTCGTTCTCCTAGGTGATCACCATTATAAGATAAAACACATTGGCTTTTCTCCATCTAATAAAGCCCCTTGCCAAACGGCCGCAACAGCTGGAGAGCTACCATGGATAAATCACCACGCTACCTCATCTGGATGTTAGCTAAAACACGTATCACTGCTGCTATGCTGACTGCATTAATGCCCTCAGCTAAACCTGGTGAAGCTCTGCTGACAGTGCTGATTAGGAGAATAGGAAAAAGCCACAGACAGGCAAGATATATGAGCACCTTACATCCAAGTGCCAGGAATGCTTTGCAACAGGGAAGATAATAGTAAGTGACCTGCTCTGACCTTCCTGCACCTCATCACATGCAGAGTCCTGTTCTGCAGCCCCTTGCTCTTGACATGACAACAAGGTGAAACAGCAACGTTCAGTCATGTTCACGGCCTCCAGTGCTTGAAGATGGAAAAGGAAACGTGGGAGGGAGCTTTCAGGCTCACTAAATTTCCCTGTATTGAAGGAATCGTGTCAGGTTAATCCTTTCCTGAGTTTAATACAGATATTTCCTTGTGTCTTTGGGTGCTTTCAATCTACCTTTATCCGAATTATGACTTAAAAGAAAAAAAAAACACAAGAAAATTAAATTTCAATCCATCAAAAACTGATGAAAACAGCAAGGAAAGGTTGCTGTAATAAATCTCTGAATGCCAGTATAACCTTGGTCCCTTATTCAACCCTATTTTTATTTGAGTAATAGTGACTATCAATAAAAATACATATACTTTGTCCTAGAAAAGAGGGAGAATTATTTATAGCAATGCTATTGCACCTCATAAGTGAAACAGGTGAACACCATAGTTCTCCATAAACTTCATTTCTGTTTATGAATGAAAGCTCATGCAAAGCCATGTTTACAGCCCTAAAGACCCAATGTTTCATGAAGGTTTGAATCTGATCATTTATTGGAGCCTTGCTCCCACAAGTATACTTCAGAGAAAGCTGTATGACATGTTAGTGGTGTGATTGCTAATAGTGCTGTAACAAATGAGGGGATGCTCCTGATTATGCATTCTGGACAGGAGCATTACACATGGAGTCTTTCTAAAGTCACTCCATCTTTTCACCCCTTCTCTCCTGCATGTCATAATGTAGATGAGACAGATGCAACTGTATTTTTATGCCTTTTTTGTTTCAAGTGTGCTCCTGCACACAGAATGTACTCAAAATTGATCACAAATTGAAGAGTAGTATGGACTGATGATCATAGAATCATAGAATGGCATGGGTTGGAAAGACCCCAAGGATCATAGAGTTCTAACCCCCCTGCGACTGGCAGGGCCACCAACCTCAGGCCTGGAGCTACACAAGGTTGCCCAGGGTCCCATCCAACCTGCCTTGAACACCTCTCTGGGCAGCCTGTTCCAGCCCCTCACCACTGTCTCTGTAAAAAACTTCCCCCTAATATCTAATCTAAACCTTCCCTCCTTTAGCTTTAATCTGTTCCCCCTTGTCTTGCCATTGCCTGTCCTTTTAAAAAGTTGATTCCCCTCCTGTTTGTATGCTCCCTTCAGGTGCTGGAAGGCAGCAATGAAGTTCCCTTGCAGCCTTCTCTTCTCCAGGCTGAACAAGCCCAGCTCCCTCAGCCTCTCTTTGAAGGGGAGGTGTTTCAGCCCTCTAATCATCTTTGTGGCCTCCTCTGAACCCTCTCCAACAGTTCCACATCTTTCTTTTATTGGGGTCCCCAGATCTGGACACAGTACTCCAGGTGGGGCCTCACAAGGGCAGAGTAGAGAGGGACAATCACCTCCCTGTCCCTGCTGCCACCCCTCTTCTGATGGAGCCCAGGATACCATTGGCCTTCTGAGCTGCAAGAGCACACTGCTGGCTCATGTGAAGTTTCTCATCCACTGTGACCGGATGAGAAACTTCACATGAAGTTTCATCACAGGTCCTTCTCAGCAGGGCTACTTTCAAGGAGCTCTTCTCCCAGTGTGTATCTATGTCTGGGATTCCTCCAGCCCAAGTGCAAGACCTTATATTTTGCAGTGTTGAACCTCATTAGGTTCACCCGGGCCCATCTTTCCAGCCTGTCAAGATCCCTCTGGATGGCTTCCTTTCCTTCTAGGGTGTTGACCACACCACTCAGCTTGGTGTCATCTGCAAACTTGCTGAGGGTGCACTCAATTCCATCATCAATGTCATTGATAAAGATGTTAAAGAGAACCGGTCCCAATACAGACCCCTGGGGGACACCGCTTGTCACCGGCCTCCACTTGGACATAGACCCATTGACCACCACCCTTTGGCTACGGTCTGTTAACCAGTTTCTTATCCACTGGATGGTCCACCCATCAACCCCACATCTCTCCAGTTTAGAAATAAGGATGTGGTGGGGGACTGTGTCAAAGGCCTTGCACAAGTCCAGGTAGATGGCATCGATCGCCTTCCCTTTATCTACTGATGCTGTCACTCCATCATAGAAAGACACCAGATTTGTGCGGCACGACCGTCCCTTGGTGAAGCCGTGCTGGCTGTCCCGGATCACGTGCTCTTCCCTCATGTGCTCAAGCATGTCATCCAGGAGGATCTGTTCCATGATCTTCCCAGGCACAGAGGTGAGGCTCACTGACCTGTAATTCCCTGTGTCTTCCTTGCTCCCTTTCTTGTAAATGGGAGTGACATGACCTTTTTTCCAGTCCCTGGGGACCCACAAGGTACTAAAATCCTATTGTAGGATTTAGCATCCTACAACTGAGTTGTGTGAATCCTTGTAGTCAGAAACATTAGTACAACAGTGAAAATTGTTTAATAGATAATTACTCCCACAGAATCAGTACTGAGAGCAGGAAACTTGGCATGCTGGTTACTTTTTTCCCCTCCTCTTAAAAGAAGCCATGACTCTGTAAACTGCTGTGATGATTAAAGTGCTTTAATCATGGAGTCAGGATGATTGTGGTGGTTGAAAGGAACAAGGCTAAAAGATATTTCAAGGACTGCTGGGAACTTTTTAAACCAATAAAGTGGATTTTATTCCCCAGTTCTTGAGCATACACTGCACTTGAGGGAGTATGCCTCGAGTGATTTTCCTTTTACTTCATTTTGGCTATACAACACAGTTTAGAAGGTGCTGAGTGACTGGCAGTACATGAATTCAACCTTTCACAGCATATACTGAGGTGTTTCATCTTGTCCCTTGGCCGTGTCTATTAACTTGAGTTGACTGCCATGCGCTCTAGCTGAGCTTCTCGTAACATCAGCACAGTGACTTTGCATCATCCACCAAATATTGTGTAGACATAATCTATTTCTTGTAGCATCACGTTTAAATGAATTGATGTCAGACGACAAGCTTTCTTTTACATGTTGTTCTACCTGAGCGATCCAGTGTTCATCGTTTATTCTAGCCCCAGAAAACTTCCTCATTGAAATGCAAAACCTGTTTGAGGCAAATTCCATTACTGGTGGGTGTTAAACGACACCTTATCCAAGTTTCATAAAATGCTTTATGCCACGAGGATGTAAGGCAGCAAGCATCTTTGGATCTGCTTGCGAGCATCAGAGCCAAATCCCCGATGTATGTTGGGTGAATTAAGTCCCTCAGCTGAACCCAGGAGCCCACTCAGAGCCACGACTGAACACAGCTCCATGTTACTCTGAAATAACCTTAAGCCTAAGTAGGGGTGGTAGAACTGATCAGTGTTTTTATTCTGCCTATAAGTATTTTTCTCAAAGTTCTGTGCATCTTCTTCTTACAAGGTCTTTACCATGCATTAATATTTAAAGTGTTGGTGTAAATCCCTTAAAATACTGTTGATTTCTATCAGCCTTGATTCTTTCTAGTTAATCTAGGTAATGGTAAGGAGTCTTTTATATCTGCATAAGCTATTACATTATTTTAAGACATGTTAAATTCCAGTTCTTATCCTTGTGACTTTCACCTCTTTGTTTTAAAACACAGTCACTCCTGTAATTAGAACATACGATATTCTGTCCTTGATCTGAATCCACAAGGCAGAGTTGCTTGAGCTGTTTTTCATTGTAATTACTGTAGAATAAATACCTTGGAAAATGCTTTTAGTGCTAAAAGAGCTAGTTCACATTTCACATTGGGAACTTTGCTTCCTACTGAAGTACATTAAGTGAGAAAGATTTCAGCACCTGCCTCATCATGTGTAGTCATTGCACACTTGTAACATTTTGATATTTTTTTTCTAAGCTCTGGCTTGAAAAAATTTAAAATAAATGAAAGACCCCAGACAAAAAGGGCCAATTAATTCCTAGTGTATCTGTATGCATTGAAAGGAGCTACCACAGGTGTGGTGTTAGGCCCGTGGGGATTTTGTGTGTGAGAAAGCTGCAGGGATTTGAAAGGTTTTTTTTTCTTTGCCTTTCATTTGGATTTTTCTGCAAACATTGACAGAATAGGTAGATGTAATTGCAAAACGTGGCATCCTGTTTTTGTTTCCTGTGTTATATCAAGCTCAGTACTGCTTTAAGCCAAAGCTCAGTTGGTGACTCAGATTATGGATACTCAAGAAAGCCTGTAAAAAGGAAAGATTCTCTGTTAAAACAGAGAAGTCAATAGCTTATACATACAGATATCCAAGTAAAGGTATAGAGCAGACTGGTATAAAGCAGAACAGAGGCAAGCTTTCTTACCTCATGATACTCAAAGAACACAGGTTATATAGTGCATATATTAAATAACTATTTAAATATGAAACTATTTTTATTTCATTTTTATGATTATCTGACAAAATCCTCCCCTTATTCAGTAAGACTTTTTTTCAAGTTTGAGTTGCTGCCATAGTATTAAATTATTTAGCAGACTAGTTTTGTCTGGGTTTTTTGTTTGTTTGTTTATTTATTTGGTGTTTTTTGTCATTGTTTTGCTTCTTGAAGTGCAGTGGTTGATTTGTTACACGTTAGAGATGGAGGCTGGGTCATGGGAAGGAGCCAGTGTGGGAATATATATGCAGCTAAATGTGGTTAAAGGTACGGTTTTAAATGAAAGAAAAATTGGCAATGAACCATAGAGAATAATAGCTATGTGCATAATGGATAACAGCAAAATCTATTTGCTGTTACACTATACCTTCTGTTTCCCAAAAAATGCAACGTGAAGATATTTTATGTGAAAGGAAAATAATCAATGCTTTCTCTTTGTGCTTTCTAATTAATTTTTTTGAGATGGTGTTCACTTATTTATTAAAAATGTTGGAAATATATGAAAAAACTTTTACTTGCCTGTTTATTAATATTATTAAATTCCATGCAGATAGTTAAATCTTCCTAGAAGAGTGTATGGTCAGCAAGTTTGCTGACAACACAAAACAGGGAGGAGTGGCTGACACCCCAGAGGGCTGTGCTGCCATTCAGCAAGACTTAGACAGGCTGGAGATCTGGGTAGGGAGAAGTTCAATGAGATTTTACAAGGGCAAGTGTAGGGTCTGGTATCTAGGAAAGAACAGCCCCAGGTACCAGTATAGGTTGGGCACTGGCGTGTTGGAGAGCAGTGTAGGTGAGAGGGACCTGGGGGTCCTGGGGGACAGCAGGACAAGCATAAGCCCGCAGTGGGCCCTTGTGGCCAAGAAGGCCAATGGCATCTTGGGGAGTATGAGAAGGGATGTGGTTAGTAGATAAAGAGAGGCCCTTCTCCCCCTCTGCTCCACCCTGGTGAGTTCACACCTGGAATATTGTATCCAGGTCTGTGCCCCTCAGTTCAAGAAGGACACAGAACTCTCTGAAAGAGTCCAGCACAGGGCTACCAAGATGATGGAGTGGAACACCTTCCTTATTAGGAGAGGCTGAGGGAGCTGGGCCTCTTCAGCTAGAGGAGACTGAGGGCTGACATTATTAATGTTTATAAATATATAAAGGGTGAGAGTCAGGAGGATGGAGCCAGGCTCTTCTCAGTGATGTCCAATGATAGGATGAGGGGCAGCAGGTGCAAGCTGGAGAAGAGGAACTTCCATGTGAATATAAAGAGGAACTTTTCCACTGTGTGGGTGACAGAGCACTGCGACAGGCTGCCCAGAGAGGCTGTGGAGTCTCCTTCTCTGGAAACATTCAAACCCCATCTGGACACCGACCTGTGCAATTTTGTCTGGGTGATCCTACTCTGGCAGGGGGGTTGGACTAGATAATCTTTCAAGGTCCTTTCTGACTCCTAACATGCTCTGATTCTGTGACTTTCAGAAACATTTATGTCTGACCAGTTACTATTCTATGTTAATTAGATTTTTAAATGAAGTTAGGGCGTTGCTAGTAGTCTCTGGAGCTGTCCTCTTCCAAAGATAATTTTTTTCTCTGGGAAACCTGGAATGGAGGAAGATAATTTTTCCTGAACTTCTTCTTATTAATACCTGTCTAAATTCCTGGTCTGAATCCATTCTTCCCATTTCAGTTGCAAAAGTACATGACTTTTCCTGGTATCTCAGTGGGACTATGCCTCTAAAAAACTCATTGTTATTCTAAAGGTATATGAGTGCTTTTTTATTACTTATAAGGAGGACTATGGTAGAAGTACACTGGAATTTCTTTTTCCTCAAGAAGAAAAAAATCAGAAAGCCAGGTATTTCAGATAAGTAGCAGAAAGCTCACTAGACCCCCTCAAAAATAGAGCAGTAAAATTCTGTCTTTTATATACCAAGTAAGGTATTGAAACACCAAAGTTTGATCATCTTACATCCTTAATAGAGACTAGATTACATTACCAAGTGAGAGAAAATCATGAGACCACACTGTACAGAGTAAAGGGATTAAAGTATTTGGACAGCAGATACCTGATCTGTCTCTGACTCTACATATTCCTGTACTGAGGCTGCTATGCCAGGCTGTAAAGAGCACACTGGGTCAGCTCCACTAACAGGGAAGAGGGGATTAGATTAATTTGGTTTAATATATTATTATCCCATTTGTTTACTCTCTAGTATTTCCATTCATCTCCAATTATCATGCACCTGCTTGCACTTTCATGCAATTCTTACCATTTTACAGCTCTTTCTTAAGCTTCATTTGGAGCCAAAGTTACAGACTTTAACTAGTTTACAGTCTAGTTACAGCTTGCCTACCAGGTGAGAGTGCAACAGCTACACATTACTTCTTGACCAACTTCATTGCTGGCACTGTTTGATTTCAATATCACATTCTGAATTCTGTGAGGATATAACTGGCTTTCTCATATCATAGATGGATAAAGAAGGCAAAATTGAGGTTGTGTGAATATTGTTGAACTCTCCATACATCTTTAGTACTTCAAGGTGTCAAGGTCAACTCAGACAAGTACACAGAGAATGTTCATAACCATTGATAGCATTGATATTTCGCTACTGAGTATTTGGGGATTAGCATTTCAACTGTGATCTTTAGATACAGGAATTTTCAGTGATAATCAAGCAAAGGCCTATTACTTTGCTCTACAAACCCCCCCTGTATTTTTATTTTCACAAAGAAATTTAAGCTAAAGTTAACTTAGGCTTTGGCTTCTAACAGAACAGAAGACTCAGCCTTTGGCAAATTATCACACTGTTGCATTTGCTTTTTAAGAAGGAAATAAATAACAGTAGTCCTATATACCAGTAATATGCTATAACCCAGTAATAAACGAGTAATATCCTATGTATCAACAGTATATGTCTGAGTTTGTGAACACCTGAACACATACGAGTAGTGCAGGCTTTTGGTTTTGGGTTTGTTTTTTTTAAAATTTATTTATATGCACATATACATTAAATGAATGGAAGAGAAGAGAACTTAATGCAGGTGTAAAGACAGTAATTTAAACACTACAGCTATGGGTTTGGTTGGGGGTTTTATCCCCCTTTTTGTTATATATATTTTTGGAAAAAAGGGAAAGAAATTAATCTAGAATCACAATTGTGTCCCTCTGATTGTTAGCGATCCCTCTGACTGTTTGTGATGGCTTTGTATTCTTCTTTCAGATAAACCTGCAGAAGAAGATGCGAGTCACTGGAGTTATAACTCAAGGTGCCAAGAGGATTGGAAGTCCGGAATACGTAAAATCTTACAAGGTCGCGTACAGTAATGATGGGAAGTCCTGGGCAATGTACAAAGTGAAGGGCACGAACGAGGATATGGTAAGATTAAGTCACATGCACATGAATATACCTTATGGTTTGGCTGCCTTCAGAGGCATACTCAGAGGTATGAGATATATAAATATAGATAAACATAATTGCCTGATGGTGTAGTATAGGTTGCCTTGTTATGGCTATTCTCTAAAAAATCATTAATAAATTTGCACTTTCTGTCTGCTAAGAATTTCTTATACTTTAATTGGTGGTTGGGTAAATACTATGTCCCAAAGCCAGAATAATCCTGTTTATTACACTTACCTGATTTTCATTTTAATTAGTTTACCAGTAATTACTCATTACTCTGTTTTCAATTTAGTTTTATTACATTGGCAGATTAGTGTTAACCCTTAAAAGCAGAGAACCCATTCATCAATGCTAATCTCTGTAATGCACAAACAGTATCAGCTATGGGAAGTATGTGTCTACAGTTTATAGTTACCACTTATTTTTTATAGACTTGTGCACACAAAGCAGCAAAAATCTCTTTATGCTGTAAGTTAAGAGAGAACTGAGGCACTTGCAGCACTAGCTTCTCTATTAGGAAATTAAAATGCTGTGTGAAGAGGTACATAATGAGGGAAGAAAACAAAGTGTAGGATATCTGGTTAGCTTGAGGAGTGAATAGAAGAATGCTTATAGGTTTAATTCAGCTCCCTCTACGACCAGTGGGAGGGTTACAGTGGGAGTTGGATCAGGTTCTTGATGTAGAGGGGAAAAAAAATAAATGTCAATCAGCATAAATAATTGCAGGCTAAATTGAATTGGGACTATTTAATACACTAATTAGAAAAGAAGACATAGTTTAGTTGCATTAACAGCTTCAGTTTCCAGGAGTGATAAGGGAGAGGTCCTGATTCAGTGCAGCTGGCAAATGCATGCCAATGCAAGCCAATGGTAATATGTTTTGCTTAAGAACTTGTGTGTTGGGCACTAAAAATGATAAAACAGCTTCTGTTTGGGAAAAAGCTTGCAGAGAAATGTGCAGGGATTGTCAGAAGAACACCACAGATACTTCTGAGGTATGGAAATCAACTGAACGTCCAGTAATCCTCCTGGCACGTTTTATGAGCACGTTATCTTCCCACAGGTGTTTCGTGGAAACGTGGACAACAACACGCCATATGCTAACTCCTTCACCCCTCCAATCAAGTCACAGTACATACGGCTGTATCCTCAGGTGTGCAGAAGACATTGCACATTGAGGATGGAACTTCTTGGCTGTGAGCTGTCAGGTGGGTTTTCTGCAGTCACTGCATCTCAGAATTCAGCCATCAAGCAGGGCCCTTTTGCTCCCAGGCTCTAAAATGTGTGCAGTTTACTCCTGGAGAAAGGCAGGGCTGTGTTAATGTTGCACACTAAGCAGACCATGGGACAGAGAGTCTCTAACTCACAGTTCAGCTTAGCACAGCCTAAACTAAACACTGAAAATGGTTTCTGAGAGCTGAAGCTGTTTGTGCAGTCCTATACAGGAGTCAGAGCAGAAGAAGGAGTCGAAGTGGATTCGGGTAATTTCTCCTACTGCTGAGCAACCTCACCAGTGTGTGACATGCTCAGAAGTTACAAGGATACTTCAGCTTCCATTCTCAACCACTCAGTTCCCCTGTTTTTCAGCTGGGATAAAGTTAATTCACAGAATTGTAGTTGGAAGGGACCTTCAGAGATCATCAAGTCCAACCCCCCTGCCAAAGCAGGCTCCCTAGGACAGGTCACACAGGTAGGCATCCAGGGAGGTCTTGAATCTCTCCAGAGAAGGAGACTCCACACCCCCGGGCAGCCTGTCACAGGGCAGGGCTCTGTCACCCTCACTGTGTAAAAGTTCTTTCGCATGTTGGTGCGGAACTTCCTGTGCTCCAACTTGAGGCCATCACCCCTTGTCCTGTCTCCACAGACCACTGAAAAGAGGCTGGCTATTTCCGCCACTGTCCCACACTTCAGATATTTATAAACATTGATCAGATCCCCCCCTCAGTCTTTTCTTAGGACTGACCATCCCCAGTTTGCTCAGCTTTTCCTTGTAGAGAGGAGACACTACAGGCCTTTAATCACCTTTGTAGCTCTTCGCTGGACTCTCTCCAGGAGATCCCTGTCTTTTTTATACTGTGGAGCCCAGAACTCGGTACAGTAAATAATGTTCACAAGTAGCTGGGAAAAGAAACAGCTGACCCAAACTAGCCACAGGGATATTCAATACTATATGATGTCATGCTCAGCATATGAAGGGTAGAAGGCTGGGAAGGAGGGCTCACTGCTCCAGACCAGGCTGGGCATCTGGTTCCGGGTGGTGAGCAATTTGCATTGTGTATTCTGTTGTAACTATTGAAATTCCCCACTCTCTTTGCTGTCCCAGCAAAACTGTCCTTATCCAAAACCATCCAGTTTTACCTTTTTCTTCCAATTGGCCTCCCCATCCCACCTGGGGAGAGGAGTGAGCTAGCAACTGCATAGTACATAGCTGCCGTCTGGGAATAAACCACAAGAAAAGTGCAGTAACATCTATTTTGCTGCTCTGCCTTGGTCAAGATTTCAGTTTAAATTTGTTTTCTGGATTTCTAGCAGAAGCAGGGATTGTGTCTCTTAGCAAAAAGTAAATGAGCAAGTGGAGTCAATATAAACCTTCTTAAGTTTTGTAGTAGCAGAAGTTGTAGCTCATAAAAGTAAAGCCTGACCTCTAGCCACTCTCTGCAGGAACCGTGTTCTCTTAAAAATTCAGTAAAGCATGTAAATTTTTTATCTTTTTCAAGAGATCAACCTTTTACCAGTGGGAGCGCTCCACTGAATTCATTTAGAAATGATTTTTATGTGGCTGCCTGCTTACTGTACAAACAATAGTCATACAGTTCACGAATGATATATCAAAACAGCTGGAGTTAAATAATTCTCAGTCCTCTAGTGGCATCAAAACCAGATTCAGAAATGAAAAGTTAATGCATTAATCTCACTGTAGCCCTTTTCCAATATAGATAGTTTTGAGAATAAATAGAAAATTCTGTCTAGATGCCTTAGTCTATTAGTTTGGGGTTTTTTTATGTCTTCCATTTCTGGAACCACAATTTAGAGTAAGTCCTTGCCAGAATGACCAGGAATTGTTTTGCTCAAGGAACTGTGAAAGCTACTGAGGTGAATTCATTTCAGTGGTCTCCTAACAGTTTCAAGGTCATCATTTCTTAGAACTGCAGGCAGCCAAGGCTCAGCAGAACAATTTCAGTTTTACTAAAAGAAGAATATAATTATACATACAACAGACTAATTCACTCTAATACCAGGTGGTCTGTTTTAGGCAGAAAAATACTTTGGGAGGTCTGGCTTCTCTGTCCTGGTGCTGGAGAAGAGAGTCACTGCTAAAGGGAGGAATACTCCAGCAGCACCAGATTATCATAGAAACTAATTCTTTCTTTGGAAAAATTTCAGCAGAATGTTCAATATAATCTGGCCTAGGTTCATAAACAGCTTTACTTACCCACGGTCAGATCTTACTGAAAACCATGAGCTTCTGGAATTGGCTGTCAATAGATTAGGTGTTAATTTTCATGGCCTTACGTCCTTGCTTTCCTTGTGTTTTCCATATCTCTGTGGTGTAGATTCCCTTCTCTTCATAGGGCATTGATATGAGGGAAGAAACAGACAGCTACTGTTTATTAGAATGCCTTTAATCATTAATGATAATTAGAGGGCTGGAGCACCTCTCCTATGAAGGCAGGCTGAGACAGTTGGGGTTGTTCAGCCTGTAGAAGAGAAGGCTCAAGGGAGATCTTCCAGAGGCCTTCCAGTACCTGAAGGGGCCTACAAGAAAGCTGGGGAGGGACTTTTTAGAAGGGGATGAAGTGATAGGACAGAGGGGGAATTGTTTTCAATTGGAAGTGGGTAGTGGGTGTGAGGCCCTGGCACAGGTTGCCCAGGTGGTGGCTGCCCCCTTCCTGGAGGTGTTTAAGGCCAGGTTGGCTTGAAAAGCCTGGTCTAGTGAGAGGCGTCCCTGCCCATGGCAGAGGGTTGGATCTTTAAGGTCCCTTCCAGCCCAAACCATTCTATGATTCTATGATTAAGCCGTTATTAAGCAAGCTCTTGTTTTTAAAAGCAGGTAACTTCGCACAACACAGTCACTCATGCTATTCACTCACACACTCAAGCATCTGCATCCAGCAGGCTCTGCCTTCTTGAATGCTGTCTGTCCATGTCATACACCATTGATGATCGCATATGCTGGTGGCTATGTAACAATTCAGTGGATTCTTGATATTCTGAGTTTGTCAGTTCTCAAAGAGGGATCTGGTCCCCACAATTTAACCATCCTAGTGAGACTTAAAGCATCTCCTGAGCGTGCACTTCTCTTTTTTAGCATGTTCTCCTCTGGTAACTATAGGTAACATTCACACAGTCACGTAAACAGAGAATTTAAAGCATCTGCATTGCATACTAGATTCCCCTCCTCTAGTTCATCTTCTGCACTATCTAATCTGGAAAGGAATCCTAATATTCATTATTAGGAAGATTTTTTTTTTTTCAGAAAAGAAAAATATCACAGTGTTACTGAAAACAGTTGCCCTCAACTAATTGACCTGTGCTACTTCTGCCTGTACTGCATGAATCCAGATACGATGCATATAGACCTTTGCATGCAGATCCATTTGTGGTTTTGCCACCACTGCATATTTTTAATATATTTAATATATTTAGTATATTTAATATATTTAATGTTTCCTTTGATGATTTGAGCTGTCTTGAAAGAAGAGGTAGCTGAGGGTCACAGTATAGGATGCAGTCTGAAGAGTAAAATGGGCCCTCAAAAGAGTCAACAGAGAATAATCTTGGTGTGAATTCTTTCAATTTTCATATACTGATCCTCCCTTATCCTCATTATTTCACTGACTCTGTTTAATTGAACTAGACCAAAAAAGAAGTAACTGCAAACTTACACCTAGACAGGATTAAATATACAGTTACCAGGTATCATTTATCACAGATTGTGATATCCAAAGCATCTCAAACATTTTGACTAAAGGTTCTCCACTGTGCATAGCCATAAGCATGTCTATATCAGCTCTACTAACTTTACCAGGTTGTAAAGACTGGAAGGGTGATTGAATCCTTTTGCAGGAACATTGCAGAGCAAATTTAAAGAAAATACAGTGCTGTGAAGAGCAGATGTCCTGGGCAGTCATGAGCATTGTTATGAATACACTTCTATAAGGCTACCACTATCTATAAACACAAAGTTCTATACTAGCGTGATGATTTGGTTCTTTGCATTCCAGATTACAGCTCACCTATCAAAATAAACACTCATCATCTTCTGTCATTGCAGCAGGACACTAGTGGAGCTGAGAAGCCACACCTGGGTCTGCTGTTGCTGTCTGTGACACAGCACTAAGGAATTGTTCTGCCACCAACATGCATCATGTTCATCTCTTCTGGTTCTGATTGTTTGTCTCACTTTCTTCTTCTACCTTTAAAAACTGTCTTCCTCCTCCCTTTGGGGCAGTGAGAAGGAAGGAGAGTGTAAAATCCCATTAATGCATGCATGCATGTACAGACACACAAGCAGACACATCTGTTGTTTCACAGATCAATAATACTCCAAAAAGATAGAAATATTTTTGATGGATTGGGCCAGGACAGAAAAACCACTCTGACAACCCATGTTTTTGTGTCAGAAACCTCCTTCAGATTTCTCAGATGAACCATTCCTGCTGACAGCCCTTGTGATTCGGGAGCGATACTTCAGAATGAAATAATAAGTAAAGTCCTTCTCTAAAGCAACAGATGAGTCTTTCTCAACTCTGCTATCAATTGCTCCCTCCTACTCCAAGGAAAATTGTTTTGTGGTTTATTTTGAACTAGATAGTTCATTCTACATGCAAAGCTGTGCATTTTCTTTTGGTGCCCTAAGAATCAGTTCTGAAAGTTTAGTTTTTTGCTGCTTTTTTTCCCAAAAAATAACTGGTTTTTAAATGAATATGAGAGATGACAGTATTTCAAATTTTAAATATCAGTTATTACATGAAAGAGCATATCATTGTTATTATCTGTATCTGTTAATATGCCTTTGCTCCTGCTGTTAGACTACTAACAAAGGCCCTGATCTTACCTTCCTGCTGAGAATCACTAATAATTTCACTTATTTCTGTGTTTACTAGACTTATGGGAAAAGCAGAAAGTAGAATATGACAAAAAGATCATTGCAAATTATATCAAAGAAACTAAAAAAATAATCAGGTCTTTAAGTCTGGGTAAACATACTGTGGAGGAAATGAACTTTTAAGAAAAAGAGAACCAACTTTGATCTCTAGCTCAAATAAAGTGAAAAACAAAATAAAAAACTTTGAAGGTGTTTTAAGCAGTCACACTGTTATCTGGCTCTGTCAAGAGACACCAGCTGAGCAGGGTCATGGACCCAGCAGGAAAGCGTTCACAACTTACATATGTGCTTTAAGAAACACAGCTGGTGACTCAGCAAATTATTGCCTGATAGGAACCACATCAGACATGTGGGATGTGCCTATTCGGTGCAAAACCTTTGTCTTCCCAATGACACATAAACTCAAGGCTCTGTGCATTCACAGTGATGATGCACTCATTGCAAACCCAGGTATGTTAGATCCTCGACACACTCTCACTCAGAGCATGTTTAAAATTGTATTTGGAACTTAATTGCTTTAAGTCAGCTACTGAACTACGTAGGATCACCACATCTGTGAAGTCAAAACTTTAAGACAGCTACACATGTGCAGGTTTATGACAGCTGGGCAGGAATCAATTTATTTAATTTTTTCCTTATATTCACTTCTCCCTCTTTCACCTTTTCCTCAAACAACCATCAAACATTACTCCACCCAGCCATACATCCACATTTCCTGATCTCTTAGCAGCCTTCTTGCTCTCAGCCACTTGGCTGGCTTCTCTTTTCCTTATTTTAACCTTCAAAACAGGCAGCTTATCTGCCTCCCTTGGCTTCCAGACAGTGCTGTTATCAAAGTGTCTCTACTGTTAGCTTGTGTTTTCCCTCTCCTGGGTCCCACCATACAATAACAAGGCAGAGGAATATCCAGTCACTTTATTTTTTTCCCCCATGGACACTCAACAGAGAAAGGAGGAGCCCAAGATTCATCTTCTATTGCAATCCAAATAAGAGATTGATGTGGGATGTAAAATAACTGAATGATGCTGGTTTAAACAAATAATCCATTAACTCTCTATTTTTTTCTTATGCCATTATCTCCTACTATTCCCCCTCCTTTACAGCTGTTTTTCAGTAGTCTTCCACTCTGTCAGTGGGTGTTGGGGCTTTCTAAGTTTTTGGCTAGGTGTCAAGTAATTGAAAAGTGGAGAGGAGCTCAGTGCTCGCTAACATTTTACTTCAGCAATGGTTTTAAGAAAAATTGTTTCCTTAGTAGGCAAACACATTGTTGATGTGACAGGGCATAAAAGCAAGATAAAATCAAACTGAGTAGGGGAAACAATAGGAAGCTGCTGGACGGAAAAATAAAACCTAGGTAAGAAGAGACAAAAGTAATTTTTCTGTTTGTTTGCCTTCATAAATTTATGCCAGGATAAAATACATTGAGTTCTCTATCTTGTTTTTCATTCTTCCAAGGTAGTGCTGAAATAAAGTGCCTTGAATTGGCTATTTTTCATTTGTTTGTTTGCAAGTTCCTGCAACAATAGTCTTGATTAAAGCCTTTTCTTTGAGAATTGCTAGTTTTCTTTTCCATAATGGAAAACCTAAACCACTTACAGAGATAAGTAGGTAGTGCCACAGATCTTATTTTGCTGTTCCAGGTTGCTCTGAACCCCTAGGGATGAAATCTGGACACATACAGGACTACCAGATTACTGCCTCCAGTGTTTTCCGTACGCTCAATATGGACATGTTTGCTTGGGAGGCCAGGAAAGCCCGTCTGGACAAGCAAGGAAAAGTTAATGCCTGGACTTCTGGCCACAATGACCAGTCGCAGTGGTTGCAGGTAAAGTTTCACATATGTTTTTTTCCCAAATGTTTATGTGTTTCTTTGTGTTTCAGGTAATGGGAAGGGTTAACTAGTTGAGGATTGTTTTCATATTCAGTTTTTGAGTGCAACCATCTTAACTCTTCCACATGTAGATGGTGAAGCTATGAAAGCCCACACAGCTCTTCATGTCGTTGGCACCTCGGTTACAGAAAACCCAGCTGAAGGAAACCTTCACCTCCACTAGCCCAACCTCAGCAGCTGCTCAGCAGCCATGAATTTTCCTTTGTATACATGTATTACAAATGTTGATCCTTCTAACTGGCTTCTGCACTTCTGTTGAGAGAAATTATTCCCCCCTCCCTCCTTTCCTGTCCTTCCAAAACCCCCTTCAGCTCTGTGTGTGTTAAGAAACCCAGCCCATGGAAATTGCCTTTGTCTGATCATGACTTACCAGAATTACCTTCTGCCATGGTTCTGAAGCTATCAAGACTGATTCAGCACATGAATTCATTATAAAGTTGTGCACAGGGTTTGGGTTTTTTTCAGCCTGGGAATGGTTTATACAAGTAAGTAGTATGCTAATGTGAAAGATTGCAATAAATTACTGGTATGGAAGCCTATTTGACCAGTTGCTGACACATTTACATTTTCTGAACTGTTGAAAATAGCAGTGTTTTAAGTCAGCTGCCAGTTTGCAGTGCAGTTCTCAGTGGGAATCCTCAACAGCAGTAGACGTGGCTACTAACCCCCAGCAGTCTTTTCACATACAAATTATGACATATTATCTTTCTTACCTACAGTTGCTAAGCAATTTAGAATACAATTGCTACCTTTTCTCCCAAGTTTACACACCTCCTGAAAGGGAGGAGCTGTTGCCTTGTCTATTTAACTTTTAAATAACTGAACATCCCAGGATTTGCTGAAAGTGCTTTTGAGCAGTTTGTTGAAACAGCAGTTAGTGATTTCTAGAGAGGTGGAAGGTTTAATTGCTGTGTTTCAGCGTGGAGAAGCAGATGAAAAAGTTTCCCCTTGTGAGAGAAGGGCAGTTTTATCATATATAGCCCCATCAGTGATGTCAAGAAACCAAGGCTGTGTCCACAGAAGTACCCCGTGGAGTATTATTCTTCCTGTGGGTGACGGTGAATTTCTAATTAACTGCAGATGGCAAGGGGCTGCAGAGTTAATTCTTATATTCTAACATTTCTTATTCTGTGTCTTGCTATACTTGAACCTACCTGAACCTGCAAATTGATTCTTACCACTTGTACAGTCCCTGCAAGTTCTCCAACTATCAGGGAGATATATATATAGATATATATATATATATACATATACATATTTTTAATCTGGTCCAGAGAAATTTGTGAAGAAATCCTTTATTTCATTTGCCATATGGTTTTGATAAGAGTTCATGAACTTCACAGGAAAATGACCAACTTGCCCTTTCCTGAATCTTATTATTCTTAATGATACTTTTCTAAAAGAGTGTGATAACACTTCTTGTTGGGAAATAAACCCCAAACAAACAGGTGGCATTAAATTAACTTGTTTTTTCAGTGCTTAAATTGGTTGTTAACTTCTACTATAGGCTGATTGTTTTGAATCAGTCCACACGTAGAGATGGACTCACATGCAGTCTAGGTAATGACTCTGTAAGAAAGACATACCCGCCATTTAAATTCATCCATTCATTCTTGTTCTCTTTGCTGGTTTTTCTTCAAAATGCAAAGTATTGTACTGGAACTTTTGACATGCTGACTGCAGTTTTATCATGCTGCTTTCATACAGTTTAGTCAAAATACAATAAGAAAAAGCGCACGAGAACAAACTTACCTATACACCCTTTACCCTAAGCAATTGCATGTTACAAGGAATGATCCCAATAGTAATTCCATGGTATCCCAAAACAGGCTCAAAGGAAGACACAGATTTCTGGATTTTGCTGAAGTAGCTGGCCTCCCGTATGAAAATTCAACAGTGATAGTTTTCCATGCTTCTTGAATTTCATCCACATGCCTTATTTAGTTTATCTTTTCTGATTTTCAGTAGAAAGTCTATAAAATTGGGTAAATGCCCACTGAAGGCCTTTAAAAATTATTGATGTGGTATGTGGCATGTGGATGACTGGAACAGATCTACATTTCTTTTGGAGGATCCATGTCCAAATGCCATTGCTATCAACTGTGCCTCTGTTTAAAAGCTTGTGTGCTGACACATATCTCAGAGCACCTGCTGTGATAATGTTTGCTGAGAAGTGATGTTTTTAGCATGTGTATAAATGTTACTTGCTACTTACGGGCAGTTTACAGCACTTTTGGATGAACTCTAGAGATTAATTCTTCTCCAGCATGAGCTGGGGTTGTTTTACTCAATTTTCTCTCAAAAAGGAAAATATTGAAACTTCTAGGTGGTTTAAAATGCAGCTACTAATAAGTATGCCCTTTATTTTAAAGTGTTCTGGATTGCTACATCCATAATTTAGGTTCAGAGGGCAGGAATATGAAGTACTATGTGGCTCTGCACACAGACTCTGCATTTTTAGTTCAAGAAGAATATGTACCTTAGTGGTGCTCCCATTGTGGAAAATCTGTTTTGATACAGACTTATCAACTTCAGATTCCCCACACAACACTCCTTCGTGCCAACCACAATCATCACTAGTAACAGAAGAATGGATTTTTGTGATGTGGTGGAAAATTGAATGAGGTTAGATTACAAGAACAAAATTGTTCTTCCTTGGGTCCTAATCTGGTTTTTTAATTCCCCCACATGCTTGCTCAAGGGTGGTCTTCCCAGTCCTTTAAAGGTGATGATACAGAAGCCACATCAAATCTAAGGCAAATAATCTGTTCAAGCAATTTTCTGTGCTGCGGAATACATTTTGTTTGGGACTCCCTTCCTTTTAGAGACACCTCTCTGAATTTATCTGAGTAATAGTAAAGTTAAGGACTAGGGGGGGGGAGATGAGGAAATTTAATTTTAAAAATAAAAAAAAAGAAGTCATGCTTTTCTTCCCTTAGTTATTGATAAACTTAGCATGAACTAAGCAAAGCAAAGCATTTCAGATTAATTACTGAGAAAAGAAAGAATGAAAAATCTTGTCAGCATCCTTTGCTACCTTCAACTATCTGTCCTAGTTTCAGAGGTGATAGAGTTAAGTCTCTTTCTGTTAGCTGGCTTAGTGCTGGTTTTTGGATTTAGGATGAGAATAATGTTGACAACATACTGATGGTTTTAGTTGCTGCCAAGCTGTCAGGGACTCTTCAGGTTCTCATTCTGCTCTGCCTATGAGAAGGTGGGGTGCAACCAAGAAGCTGGGAGGAGACACAGGCAGGACATCCAGCACAAACTGACCAAAGGGATGTTCCATACCATATGATGTCATACGTGGTGTGTAACTGAGTGTTGTCTGGGAGGCAACATGGCTCAGGAGCTAGCTGAGCATCATGTCTGTGTGGTGAACAGTTGTGCTGTGCATCACTTGTTTTGCATATTATTATCATCGTCAGATTCATCTTCCTTTCCTGTCCTATTAAACTGTCTCTATCTCAACCAACAAGTTGTTGTGGGTTTTTCTTTTTCTCCATTTTCAGTTCTCTGCCCCATCCCACTGGAAGTGGAGAGGGGCAAGTGAGCAGCTGTGTAGTTTTTTTGGCTACTGGGTAGGTTAAACCCTGACACGAGCGCACAAGCTTTTCTGAGCATCGCTTGATGAACTACCATGACCAGGCAGCTTTCCCAGTTTGGGGAGTGCTTCTGCTCCTCCTGGAGAGAGTCCAGGAATGTCATTCCAGCCAATCACCCCACTTCACATTTCTTTGGTTATTTGGCATTAAAGGAAGTGTTAAAGTACTTCCCACCTTATGCCCAGAATGAAGTCCTGAGGCTATAAAGATTATTTAAAGTTATTCCTACTTCTTTTTCAGATGCTTGGTGACTGCTGTTGTAAACAGATTTTCACCATTCCCTATCTCTTTTTCCTAGCTGAGACCACCATTCAAAAGAATTAACATTTTCCTCAAAAATCTATCCCCACTCAAGTTTTCTGCAGTTACAAATTATGAAATCAGGATTTAGGCTTAAACTCTCTTTTATCTATTTACTGTTAGTTGTATTTTGGTGTTTTTAAATATTTCCCTGTTTCTTCTAGATCAGCAGATGCCATATCAGTCATTGTATTGATTTCCCACTCTCTCACTGCCTAATAAGGACAGCAAAATGTTGTACTTTACTGCCTTTGCCCATTTGGCCTTTGCCTGGTGCTTCAGCAAGTAATTTCTCTGATGCAGTTTCTCTGATCTGCCATCCTCTGCAACATCCCTTGGAGCTGAGGCATCTCAGTTCATTTGGTGTCTCCAAATCACTGGAGCTTATATCTCCCCCCACAATCATCTCCTTTGCATAAATTGCTTTGTGTGTTATCCTCATTCTTTCTAATTGTATTTGGGTTTTGGTTTTTATCTTAAAAACGGTGATATGCTGGGGTTTTTTGAAGGCCTCTATCCCTACAGAGCACAGCCAGATGAAAAGGATACCCATCTTGAAAGCCTGCTGAGGTTCCTTTTATATATCCATATTATCTTCAGGTCACCAGCAGCACTGCAGTAGCTGTATGTTTCTAGTTGCACTTGAGACTTTAAAACAGTTTACTCTCTGCAAGAATTGCTTTGGTCTGCTTGTATAGCTTGTATTTTGCTGCAGAGCTAGTGGAAGGTTCTGCAGCTCGATGTGCATGAGGGATGAACCTGATACAGTTAATCCACAGTTCTTTTATAGAGTTGAGCTCAGATACTCTAAGAAAATCACCCCTCCCTTAAATAGCAGAGTGTAGCAACAAGCAATGCCTTATTCTAATGTTCCTTTTGATGATTGTATGTAATGGAATCAGCTAAGCACTACTAGGGAAAAACAGTCGCTGGAAAACATAGCAGATTATTTGAAGATTGGCAAAGCAGTGTATTTTTAAAATCTGATGATTGCTGGTAGTGTAATACATTTGGGTTAGGTATTTTCCTGCCAACCTAATCTCCAGTATTAGGCAATATTACTGAGATTTTTCATCAACACTGTTGGAAAACAATTGTCTCGGTTCTTGCCTTACTCAGGCAGTTTAATATATGGCCATCTTTTTTACATCACAAAGTTTCTTGTTTGAAAACAAAGGCAAAATTGTTCTCCATATATAGATATATATATATTCACCCCATATATAGATATATATTCACTTTTTCTGGTATATATGCAAACCCATATCTATCTACGTAGTCTTACACCATTGTAGGATCCATTTATCTTCATTGTCTGTTTATTTGCAGCATTTAAGCTTCTAAGTGATCAAATGAAAGAGCTGTTATTTAAAAGCTAAACCAGACCCAGCTCCTACTCAGTTTTTCTTACAGACTACTCTTACATAAAGTAGAGCTCTGTGCTATGTCTCTTCAGTATTTACAAAATTTGACAGTGGTACGTGTTGTGCTTTGCACCACCAACACAAGTCATCTGAAATTGTCTAAAAACTAAGATAAATGAGGATTAAGAGAAGACAGAAGGTAACTGTGCCTTATGTTATGTCAGCTCCATCAGCCTCATTCACAGCACAGCTAACATGAGCCTAGAGAGACAAACTAGACCTTCTTCTGCATTTCAGCAAGCTATTCACTATATAACCTGATACAAAGGGACCAAACTACACCAACTTTTAATTTTATGGGTTCTATATATAAAATTTACATAAGTAATTTATGAATATATTAAAATTCCTACTTCTAATTAGTTGCTCAGACTCCTTCTACGGTCAATGTAAAGAGGACAGCACTATCAGGGAATATTTCATCCTGCCCTAAATATCTTAAGTTTCCTGTTATGAATCACCCTGGAGATATGCCTTTACGCTGTTAGCCACAGAGAGCAATAGACAATTAGCTTAAATTAGAAGGTGAATCTTTGAACAGTGACAGTTACGTGAGGTGAATCTTCCCCTTTTCCAATATGGGAAGAAAACATTATTTTTCACCTCATTTCAGTTAGCCAAACTGATTTCAATGTTGGTGTTTGTTCCGTCACTACAAAAAAGAGACCCTGTTTTCTGTCCCCTTGTGTAGCATTTGCTGCTCATCTATTATCACACCTGCCACCTTTCCCCCTTTTTTTTTTGTTGTATTTGTTTATTTGTAATTAATTCTGTAGAGGCTTACTAGGTAGGAAATCACTATGCTGTAGCATTTCCTAAATGCTGAAAGCAACACATAAGGAGAAAACTGTGTGGATTGTCTAATTATCTTCGGAATTGTGTTGTTAGGAAAGCAAGCATTAACACTAATACAGGTTAAAGTAGACAAATAAATGCTTTCTGTCTGGCCAACAGCTTAAAGATTTTATTTTAACACCCGCACTCTAGGAAGAAAGTAAATGCTTAACATCTTAATTAAATATAGGCTTGAAAGACCCAAAATTAGGATAGGATAAAAAGTTGGTTTAAGAACAATACAGTAATTAACATATTGAGGAAATTACATGACTTATAGAAGGCTTGGACTGCTAAGCAGTCTGTTGTTACTGGTCTTTGAAAGATACAGTATTCTATACAAATTCTAAGCTTAATTATAACACATAATAAGCAAAGGGCATGTATCTTTCTCTGCAGCTTCAGTAAACCACTGCCATCATCAATAGATCTGGAAAGGACTCACTGTTCCTTTACATGTACAGCAACAATAGGTCTCTCTCATCCTTCAGACACAAAGTTGGTACTGTGTTTTAATTGCAGTTTCTCCCAAACAGAAAAGGGAGTTCTTAGATTCCAAGTGGCAAAAGACAAATTCTACAGAGATCAACCTTTCTTTGCGCCATGCTTTTTATTGGGATACTGAAAGATATTTGCAGTCAATATTGGTCATGTTACCTTTTCAACACAGCCACCTTTTTCTTTTCTTGTTTTTCTTGGCAAGGCAGCTGACATTTTCTGATTGAATGTCTTAATTTGGACACTCAGCTTTGGCATCTCTGTGGTCCCACACTTACGCTGATGAGGAGCTTCACAAAGTAACATGCTGTTCACACAGTCTGATAGTTCATAGATGCCGCAACATAAGAAGGCAGGTTGTGATTACATTAATAGAGATCTTTCCCATACTTTGCCAGAAATTTGCGATATCCCTATAAAAGCACCCAGCAGCCGACACAAAGTGGTAATGGGCAAATAGTTCCAAGTGATTCAGTAAAAGACAAATCAGGTAAAGAGAGATAACCACCACTAAAGCGCACACTGTTAATTTCTCATCTTTACGTTCTAGGCTAGAATGCCAAACCAGTCACATTACTGATTTCTCCAGTTGCCCATAAACCACAGGCTTAAGTTTACATCTAGGTGATCACTTTTAGAACAGCCTGTAGCTCAATATGAAAAGCTTTCTCTCTTCTCCTTTTCTTTTCTTTTCTTTTCTTTTCTTTTCTTTTCTTTTCTTTTCTTTTCTTTTCTTTTCTTTTCTTTTCTTTTATCTCCCCCCCCCCCCCCCCCCCCCCCCCCTCCCCCCCCCCCCCCCCCCCCCCCCCCCCCCCCCCCCCCCCCCCCCCCCCCCCCCCCCCCCCCCCCCCCTCCCCCCCCCCCCCCCCCCTCCCC